>JAOUZG010031086.1:342355-372581 GCA_026289955.1 Argiope argentata
TCTTAATTTAATTTAAATTTTAATTAATTTCCTAATTTTTATTTTCAATTATCCTCTTTAAATTCCTTCTTCTAAATTCTCTTATTTCCTGATCCAACTCCTACTTTTTTATTTAATTACTCCTACACTAAATCAGTGGGTTCTCCCGCTCCGCGAGAATGGATAAAACTCGTTAATATCTGCAGGATAAAGAAATCTTCATCAAAATCTCCTCGTAAAATTCCGATTTCTTTTGTTCTTTTATTGTGTCACAATGTTGACTGACATATTTCTGAGCACTTATTCTTTAAATGTAATACGCGTGTTTGTATGTGTGTGTGTAATGATATCTCTTAATTTAATTTAAATTTTAATTAATTTCCTAATTTTTATTTTAAATTATCATATTTAGCTTCATTCTAAAAGGTTATCTTATTTACTGATACAATCTCCTCCTTTTTTATTTAATTACTAGCCGCCTTTGGCGACCAGTCGGTTCGCCAGTATTGATGCTCGCTAAAATTTACTCGCTAATATTTTATGTAGCTGTGTCTCATAACAGGTTTTTCACCAAAATAATTTTAAACCAAACAAATTTTGATAATCATATAATTCATTTATAGTACTATTTATTATTATTTTCTTCAGATGTTCTGTTCATTGTACTACTCATCTTTCTCTTTCTATCCGAGCAATGATTGTCCCGGAATTGATATTTTACTTAAATGGTGGAGGGAAAGGACTAAAATTCTACGTTTTTATGGAATAATGAGATTCAAATTTTCATAAATGTTATTACACTAAACAAATAAAGACACAATTGGTTTTCAAGAGATGCGAAAGTTTAAAAAACAGCTTGGAAAATGCCGCGCACAGAGGAATTAATGGTGACACACACACACACACACACACACACCCTTCTTTTCTTTTCTTTCTCTCCTTTTTTTCTTCACTACTTTTCTTTTTACAAACCTTTTTTTCGATTTGTTTTTTTTTCTTTCTTTCTTCGCTGCCCAGACTTTATTTCGAGCAGGCATAGATTAAATATTCATACAGACTAATAATAAAAGCAGCCATTTTCTTTCTTTTTTTAAACATCCCGTTATCTATGAATGAAAACCAACTGACTTCGCGTATTTCTTTCTAAACAAATCATAATTTATTACTTCCTGCTATCTAACTCAGTTGGTGTAGGGGAAGGAAATGAAGATTTTTGGCGGAAAAATAAGAAAAGTGTAATTTTAACTATTTTCCACGCAGTTTTTTTCATTTTTTCTCTTCATAAGAACCATCCTCGTGTCTTAACGAAAATATTTTTAAAAAATTAGCCGCATCGGTCGAGCCGTTCTCCAGTTTTGCGCTTAGCAACGCATTTCGAGTTGCATATTTATTAATATAGATTTCTAACTAGCAAACAAAATTGGTGACTTCGTGGTCCCTACACCGTGAGCGAAGGTATAAATAGCCTTAGAACCTTAAGCCTTAACGAACAGACAGAAAATCCTAAAAGGAAAAATCAATCGGTTTTTAATATTTAACCCTTTGCACTCCGATGGTGCCTCTGACTCACCATTCAAGACTGTGCATTATTTTGAAGTTTTATTTATTTATTCTTCAAATATAATTGTTAAAAACGCCTACATAATAGTTAAAAAATGGTGATTAATTTTTTAAAGAAATTCTACTTAAAAAATTATGTACATTTATTTTTCATAGCAATAAAAAATCTTTGTATTAGTTGAATAATTTCGCATCTAATTATTTTTCGGAGTGAAAAGGATTAAAATAGCTAAGTTGTAAATAGCCCTATCAGAATCTTGGTATTGTTACGTTTTTAGCGTAGAGGGTTTGAATTGAAGGGAATTTATTTGGGGACAGCACAAACAAATTTATTTACAGCTATTTACAGGATGACTTGAGAAAGTAAAACTTCAGATAAACACAATCCAGCAGTAATCAGTCACTTACAGCGTGAATGCAAGCCTTACGCAAAATAAACACAGACTGCAAAACAGCTATCGTATAGCACAGCAAACAGTAAATCACAACGAGCTCAACTATACAACGTTAACAGCAAACGTAAACACAGTTCACTAATCCACTAGTCTAGTGAGACGCTTCTCTTCCGAGAGGAAACTACTGAAACTACGGGAACCCGTCCCTTATATAGCCGAGCGAGCGCGTGCTTTTGGGCACACAAAGCTTCATGTGCCATCCAGCAGCTACCAGACTATTGTTTTCGCCAAATAAATTCTGCTTGCGTGAAGTTCTTCGTCTGCCGTCGCCAACACCTTCTCCTTCGGTGCGCTTTCACAGCACTCGCCCGATTGTTACAATATTGTAATCATGTTTTATTTTTGTTCTTCAGCGCCAGAAAATAGATAAAAAAATAAATGTACCATATTTGTGTCTTCAAAACTTTTATTTCTCTTTTGGAATCTTGTATATTAACCCCATGCTAAAAAATTATTGCCAAAAAAATCGTTAAAGATGGCATGTTATTAAGATCTTTCGTAATTAATGTTTACCTACAGTATGCTGTTATTCCATATATATTCTGTCCCTTTGTTCTTACTTGTATCTTTGGAAGGATTATGTTATCTGTGAAAAATTATATCATGATTTTTGGAAGTATGCTTTCTAATTAAAATGTTTCAAAGCTCAGATTTCTTGGATTTATTTTGAAAACTTGTTCATCTTTTGCTTCGTGATATTATTTAAAACAATTTCTTTTATTTAAAAACACTAGTTAAAAGTTATACAATTTTAACAGAATTCCATTTGAATTGCTTTTTTTAATAATTTTTGAACAAAGTGTTCTCAGTTATGGTCCTCTCAATGATTCCAGTTTAATTGAATTATAAAGGATAGATTAGTTTAGTTTTCTGCATTTTATTACTTTTTATAACTTAAAATTGTATAAACAATCATTCAAATTAAATTTTTTTTTACAGAGTAGTTTAATATTTGTCGCATATCGTACTTAGGTTGGGAAATTTTGTAGTAAACAAATGAACGCAGCTTAGCCGACCTTTGTTATTTTGACTGTCTGACCTCTGTCCGTGTTGACATATCGAGGTGAACAAACCAGTTAAAGTTGGCGCCAGTCATCAAAAAGCCACGCTACAACTGCAATGTCCATTCATTTACGTTAATAATCAACAATGCTGATAAAATCTAATTCACGCCATTTTGTCTATGACTTACGTGTTCCGTTTATTTACAAGATCTTATCAATGACCACTACTTTTACGTAATAACGGTTGTTATTAATTTTCAAAAGAAAATAAAATGTTTAAAATATTGGAATTATAATTCCTCATTTCATTTGATAGAGGTACTTGATTGTAAATTTGTGCATTAACAACTACATCACTCATTGTCACTCATTGTCTTACATCCACGAATGGTGCAATGATAGAGCACATAACGGGTAGAGGCTCAGTAAATATAAAGTAAAAAAAAATCTTATCAAAACTTTTGTAATAAATTTTTAAGTTTTATCTCAGAAGTTTCGTAGCATACTATTGAACAAAAAAATTTTTTGGTATCATTTTAAATGAAATATAAAAAGAATTCCTGTGAGAAATTATTTTAAGGTTTGTTAACTTTCAATTTCCTTTTCTAATTTAACAATTTTTTAAAACTTGTTGTAAATGCAACATATTTCATAATAATAGTTTTCATTATCATCATGTCAGAACATGATGTTGTTTTGGGGATTAGGTTTTTGGCGACAACAAAAATCCGTAGGCGAAAAATAAAGGTTAAAATGAAACCTGCTATGCATATTCCAATGTATTATGTCAGAGCATAATTTCTTAAACGACCAAGCACCACGTGTTCCTGCAAGTTAAATTACACTTTTGTTCATTTTAATCGTTTCATTGAATGAGTCACTTTAGTATTGCAAACGATCCAAAAAAACTTTGTCTCGCATTGATTGTTTAAAAAAACATCCCACTTCCCATTTATTTCATTTCATATAATCGCGCGCTCAAAATGACATTTTTTTAGGTTTTATTTGCTGTATCATTAACTTATTTTATTTTAATCAGAGCTTTTGTAAATATGATGGTAATAACGTTATTAAAAGCTGCTTTTTTGAGATGCACGTGCAGATAGTAAAATTTAAGTTTTTTGTCTACGGATTTTTTTATTTTTTGCCTACAGATTTTTGTTGACGCCAAAAATCCCATCCCAGAAACAACATCATGTTCTGACATGATAATAAAAGTATTATTTATCTTGCACGAGTACGTAGTGCTTGTCATAGAAGGAGTCACTTTAGTATTGCAAACGATCCAAAAAAAAATCTCGCATTGATTAAAAAAAATATCCCATTTCCTATTTATTTCATTTTATATAATCAAGTGCTCAAAATGACATTGTTCTAGGCTTTATTTGCTGTAGTCATTAACTTATTTTTTTTAAAAAATCAGAGCTTTTGTAAATGCGATGGCAACACGTTATTAAAAGCTGACTTTTTGAGATGCTCGTGCAGATAATAAAATTTCAATTCATTGCCCACGCATTTTTGTTGACGCCAAAAACCTCACCCCCAAAACAACATCATGTTCGACATGATAATAACTTGAATTATATTAAACAATAATTGAAATATGAGTTATTTATTTATAAAATTGGAAACGTCTGGAACAATGTAGAGAACGATTGAGTAACTGAAGAATATATGGTCTCCTTAGGCCCAATACATTCTATTTACAGCCTCACTTACTGAGAAACCAATTTTAGCGGAGGCCACCCTGTGACATTTAATCATTCGTGTTATTCCACTGTACCATTTCATTAGGATTGGCCTTTCTACAAATCTATGTGACTCAATGGGAAAACAAACAGGTTAAAAGTCAACCGGGCAGCTATGCCGAAACCTTCGTTGTATCCTCCACCACAGCACTTTCTCGGTTTCTGTCAATCTCTTTTGTCTTTTCAAAGAAGACCCGAAAACAAACGGGTCCAAAAAAAGAAGTCTTTCGCCAATTTTACAGGAAATTCACTTTGTAGGTTTCGCGGAAATTTCCTTTTCTTTGAATTCCAGCTAAAAATGTCCAGCAAACTTTCTTATTGGTTTTGTTGTGTGTTCCCCCCATCTATGTATGTTTCAAAAAATCTCTGGGTGTTGAAATAAGTGATAAAAATAGTACTTTATCTTTAAAGAAAGAAATAGAAAAAGATACAAAAAATCGGGATCTTTTGTTAAGTTGAGTAACTTTTGTGAGAAGAAGCAAAAGTGCGTTTCTGTTTCATTTTTCGAAGTAAATGAATTTCTGAAAAGAAAAAAAAATTGAGGGAACAGCAATAATTAGATTGCTAAAATAGGACATGGAAAGCCTAAAAAAATAGGTTTTATCAAAAGTATTAGAAAATATTTGCTTTGTTTGCTTGTTGCTTATATCATTGCTTTATTACTTTTGAATAGTAATCCTATAAATCATGTAGTTGTTTTAAATTCAAAATTTTCATTTTACATAATAATTTTTTTCCGGTACAAACTAATCATTTTATAAAATTATGATTTGACAAATTTTTCCTCTGTATATCTTTATTTCCTTTTCGCGAATTATCGAAAGGCACTTCAGTTATTTGCTACTGTATCATATAAATATTTTCTAGTTAATGTATTGTCAGAATAAGCCGAATTGAATGCAATGACGAATTATTCTTTTTGGAAATCGAATAAAAACAAATTCTAAAATCTAGAGCCGGCGTCCTGGAGCAGTGAAAGCGCCTATTCATCGGGATCTGGGCGTCCCGGGTTCGAGTCCCGGTCGGGACATGGTCATTTTTCTGTGCTCTATCTGTGAGGTGAGTGAATGTGGCCCCCCCCTTATAAAAAGGGGATGTGCAAGCGAATGTGATAACGTGTGTGTCATCTGCATATGAGCTAGAAGTCAGACTTATGTCCCTGGGTGCTCATGGGTCCACACCCTTAGATGCTATTGCACCTCTCCTTCCGTTGTAAAGCAAGCACATCAACATCACCAAAATCTAGATTTACAGCAAAGGGAATAAGATGATAATGATAAAACTTTATTATTAAAGCTCTGATTTTGTTTTTGCATATAATATTTAGTTTCACTACAGATAGAAGGTTTGTTTCAAATAGTTAAATCATCAAATTTGAAAAAAAAAATTAAAAATTAATATTATTAATAACCAATTCCTTTAATAATAAGACTACTAATATTCAATCAATATTAGGAATAAATCAATGTCCAAATAATTTGTTATTGTAATCTTTTTTTATTCCCCCCCTTGCTTAGATAGTATTTTTTATCAAGATATATAATATTATTTTAAATCATTGAAGCGGAAGAAAATTCATTTCAAAATTCCATTTTATTAAAATAAATAATATAATATATTATTCATTTAAAAAAGTATTTGAAAATTTTTTCACTTCCTTATAAAAATGTATAAAATTAAAATTGCGTCATTTAAAGATTAGAATACAGTTTGCATAATTCTTTTTTATATGCCTTTACATAATTAACAGAAACTCAATAAATATAAATGGAGATTTAATTTTAGCAATTGGTACTTTTCCGTTAACCAGGTGCCAGCGAAAAATTGCCAAATAACGCAGAATTCTGCCAAATTTCTAATAGCGATTTTAAAGCGAAAATTCCCCGAATAAAGTAGAATTCCGCAAATTTCTTACAGAGATTTTAAAACAAAAAATCATCAAATAATGTAAAATTCTGCCAAATTTTTTACAGCGATTTTAAAGAGGAAAATCGCCAAATAATGTAGAATTCCGCCAAATTTCTTACAGCGATTTTAAAGCGAAAAATCGCCAAATAATGTAGAATTCCGTCAAATTTCTTACAGCGATTTTAAAGCGAAAATTCGCCGAATAAAGTAGAATTCTGAAAATTTCTTATAGCGATTTCAAAGCGAAAAATCGTCAACTAATTTAGAATTCCGCCAAATTTCTTTGGTGATTTTACGCTTGAGCCTGGCTAACGAAAAAGTACCTTCAACTTCTGTACCTTTTTGAAAAAGATGATAATATAAACACCATTAAAAGCTAAATTGAATCGAATTAATAATTTAACCAGAAGCCATTGATGCTTTGGAAGCATTCTAATGCTATTTTTTCCCTTCCGTATTTGGTTCTTTTACAAACATACCATTAAGAGCATTTTGCGTCAAAGGAATGATAAGAAACCATATGTAACTCGAGAGATCTTGTTTGCGCTTGTTTCAGTTAGGGGTGTAGTAAACATGCAAGCAGTTTTAAATGTGATAGACGCTAAAACAATGCAGTGTACTTGCTCCTACGTACAAAGTACAGGATTTTCAAAACTGAAAATGAAGGTCAATGTTTTGCATCTCTGTATCGACGCCTCGTTAATTGAGTTTATCTGATAAGGAGCCCGCCCAGTTTGTGTTAGAGGAATTGACGATTGAGGAAGTGATAATTTTAAGGACGAGCTAGTGAAAGTGATGATTGATGTCTCGATACGTAAAGGTTTTTATTTTTTAAAAATTTAAAGTAGATCTTTGTTTTGTAATTTAAAACTGCACAATCATTCTTTTGTCACACGTTTAAGAGTGTGCCGATTTTGAAATTCAATAGTTTTAAAATTCAATTCTAAAATTCAATAGTTTTTTAAATGCCGATCGTCTCATAAAACTGTTGAAAATTGCTTTCAAAAAAGCATAAAAGAAAAATACTCCTATTAATATTAACAATTTTAAATCTCAATGCTATTCGTCTCATGCATAAAATGAGTTTTTCAAGGAATATATTACACAAAGTATTTTGTACTAAACAAAATATAAAGTAAATATCGCAGTATTATGAAGTAATTTTGTAAACATTTTAAAATTGTTTTCTTGACACTTTTGTTTGGTATAAAACGGGAAAGAATTCTTTTCTTTAATTAGTACTTAGAAAAGAATATAATTTCTTAAATAGGTTATTATGCATTTAGATGTCCAATCAAATTTTTCAAAAAAAAAGTAAGAAAAAAAGAAAGGGGAAGAAAAAGATGTTTTTCTCTTATTCAGATGTTGATAAAGATGTGTTTCTTTTCTCTTTATGTAAATGTGTAATTTTTATAATGCTTCAACTTTGTTGCCTATACCAACTTATATCGAATCTTAACAAAATGCTAAAAAGAAAGAACGCAACAACAGAAAGAAAAAAATTATTCCGATAATTTTAATCCTCTTTGCTCGTTGTTAACCTCGAAAAGTTAAACTACTACTAAACAAATTAATTTCTATTAAAATCAATAAAACACAATTTATTATTCGAATGAAAGATCACATAAAAATTACAAGTTCATATTAATGTTCGTTTTTCTGTATGTAATTTATAAATTTTCAACTATCGTTATCATTATCAACTTTCACTATTTATATCCTTAATTTATCAATTTGTTAATTCTTTTTTGTCTCCTTAATTAATTTAAAATTGAAAGAGAAAGTTTTTAAAAAACTAGGTCATTGAAAGGGAAAAATTCTGTGGGGAAAATATCTTTTATGCATAAATGCTGCATCAGATATTCCTAAACTCTCTAAGGCAACAAAAAATCAATAATTTACTTTTCCCTTTGATGAACTTACTTTACTCTTACAATAAATCCAATATTTCGAAGAAATTTTTATTGTGAGAAAGGACATAACTGCAACAAATAATAATAAAAGATAACTTTAAAAAATGTAGATATGTTTTTAATCATAAAGATAAATTTGTTAAATATTTTAGATAATAAAGAAAGTAAATTGTTTAAGATAACAATTTCTTAATGTTAAATTTCCTTTCGGTATTTCTGAAATCTGGTGCAATATTTAATAAAAAAATTGTGAAATGACATGATCATCAGAAGAAATAGATAACAGCAGCTTGGAGTTGTTTCCAAGATATCTTTTCATGAATATTGAAGAGTTTTTCCTTTATGCAGTTTTGTTAATCAAGAATAAGGACAAGTAAAATGATTTTTATACAATTTTTTTCATGTCAGAACATGATGTTGTTTGGGGGATGAGGTTTTTAGCGTCAATAAAAATCCGCAGGCGAAAAATAAAAATTTTAGTATCTGCACGAGCTTCTCAAAAAAAAATCAGCTTTTAATAACGTGTTGCCATCACATTTACAAAAGCTCTGATTTAAAAAAATAAGCGAATGACTACAGCAAATAAAACCTAGTAAAATGTCATTTTGAGCACGTGATTGTATAAAATGAAATAAAGAGGAAATATGATATTTTTTTTAAACAATCAGTGTGAGACAAAGTTTTTTTTTGGATCGATTGCAATACTAAAGTGACTCATTCAATGAAACAATTAAAATGAATAAAAATATAATTTAACTCGCACGAGCACGTGATGCTTGGCCGTTCAATAAATTATGTTCTGACATGAAATGTGCATAGTAGATTTCATTTTAATCTTTATTTATTTTTGATATAAATTTTTTTACATTAAAATCTACAATCAAATGACCGACTTAATTAAGTAACAATCTAATTTAAAACTAAAGTACTTAATTTTTATTTAATTTAAATTCACATTAAATTATAGAAAAAAATTCATTAACCGGACGCAACTCTGCATTGGAGATAAATGCAAAATGCATATTTTAAGATATGGTTGTTATCTCAAAACATCATCGTTAAGTTTTTAATTTTAGGATTGTCAAAAATTATTTACTGAATTGCAAAAAGCCTTTTATGCAGAGGATAGCTGTTGACTCTATTTTATAGCTCATACTACACACACTTATTTATTTTTAGTTTACTATGGTAAACCCAAAACCTTTTAAATTGTTGATGACTCTCGCTTGCCCAATATATCCAATAAAAAAAGTTTTAAAGCATTTCAAGTTTAATTTTCTTCTAATAGTATATGTACCCAGCTCTAGGAAGAGATCTAGAGCTGCAACTGACAATGTTGACGTTAATTTTCCAACTGTTAAAAGGCTGAGGATTAATTAACTCTGTTACTAAACAAAGAAAAAAAATTTCTGCTTCAGCCAGAGTTAGTTACAATAAGCTACACTCATGGTATTTCTGGAAATATTTAAAAAATAACTCATTAAAATAGTTAGACCAGTACCCATAATTGAAAGGCACGTTCCACGCAGTTCCATTAAAGTTCTTTATAATTACCCCATAAATAATATAAATATTATTTTCTAATTGATAAACGGTTACAAAAAATCACTAAATACCAAATTTCCTGACGTTAGAGCTTTATTGCGCTCGTCAAAACTGGTTCATATTCATTTTAACTTTCCCTAAACTTACAAATTAGAGCTCTATTCCACATTATGATGTGGAGATTTTTGTGACCACTTTATCACACCGCGGAACTCCGAAACATCACGAAGTTGCCTTTCTAATAGTATACAGAATTTTAGAATATTTATCAGAAAGATATAATTTTTCTTTTATTTTTATTATCATAAATTTTGAACTATTATAAAAATAAATATTCCGTTATTATTTTTTGTTATTTTATTTATTTTGTATCAGTTTCGTTCTCAAATTTCATAACGAAAAAAATGATTTTTTTTTATCAGCAAATATAATATAGCGCTTACATGAACACTCAAATGTGTTAAAGAGATAAGTGGAAAAAATTTAAAAGAAAATATAAACATATTTGAAGAAATTTTAATTAATTTAAGAGAGAAAATACAAGGAATATTGTAAAATGAACAAGAGTGGTAAAACACCACCATTTTTTTATAAGGAATAATTTTAACGGAGTGCATTGTACATTCATGTAGTATGAGTATTCTAAATGTTATGCTGGAGTGGTTTCTCATTTTTTAGCAATATTCTACAGAATATTTATCGTTTTCTTCCTGTTTGATGAGATATAAACCTAAGACATAATTTCAGAGAATTAATTAACTGCTCACCTACCTAATGTTTAAATTATATAGTAAGCCGTTGATTTGCACATTCTTAATTTCTTATCTCCTTATGTGTTCCAATTTCAACAGAAAATTGGAACACATAAGGAGATAAGAAGGCAATATTTTTTTTCGCAAGAAAATTAATCTGAATATAAATATTTTCAACGGCTTATTTGTAAGTACAACATACTCGTATCTTTTGCCTAAAACAAACATTTCAACTGTTGACTGATTGGATAAGATTAGGCACACACCTCCCAGAGAGCCAATCGGCATTCAGTAGATATGACTGCCAGAATTTTTAACTTATCATCCATCTGGCTTCCACGAATTTCGAGATATAATTGATTTTTATTTTCGCCAAGGAGAATAATTTATTCATCTTTTGCTCCTGGACATCTTGGATAAGAATTTATTTAAAAATTTGCTCAATTTCTTAATACGATGCAATAATTGGTTTTATTCTCAGATTAGACATTTTACGTGATGTAAAACAGAGATTTTAATGCAGTGAAAGAACAGTTCTACATCTAAGTCATCATTTCAATCTTGTTCCTAATTTGAAATGTCAGAGATTTAGGTTTCAACGTAGAGCTAAAAAAACTTAATTTAACAAAAATCATGTTATATTTCAAATATAAGATTCGAGACACAAATAAGATAAATATAAAAAGGAATGATTAATACATGGTTCAAATTAAAATATATCGGAATAATGCATTGTTTTATGATAAAATAATTAAAAATTTCATTTCATTTTTCCAAATAATTTCAAAAAGAAAAGAAAACAAACATGAAGACCATTAACAAACAGCAGCAATATTGGTACTATTTAAAGTATTTATTAACTCAGAAATTAATGGCATTCTTATGTAATTTTATCCTTATAAGAATAATGACAATTTTGTGGGGGAAGGAATTAAAAAAATTTTCCAAAACTATAAAGTAACTCCTGCTTTAAATTTAGTTGATTTGAATATGGATGAAACTGCCATTTACAAAGTGTTTTGAAGATGCAAAAGATATTCTTGCTTCAATTTGAAATTTTTTTCATATCATAGGTTTTTAGAAGAAATTATTAGCATCGTGTTAGATTGCTCTTACTCTAAGAAGCTTATTATGTAGTCTTAAATTCATTTTTAAGTATTACATTAGATTAAAACAAAATTTATATATCATCAATACGAAGCTCACCATAAATTACTGTCTATTATATATTAGAAAGTATAAGAAATATGCACTTGAATATGAATTAGGAAGCGTTTTTAATACGAGTTTAATGTAACCAGAAGAAAAGAATAAACCAAACATAAAATGAATGAAGATTTTCTCGGCGTCTGTTAAAAATAACATCACATAATTAAGTAATAACAAGTGTCTAATAAATAAAAATTAGTATTATTATTTCAGCAAGCCAGAATGCTTAGAATATGAACAGTTATCCCATAAGATTTACTATTCCTTTTTTTGCGGATAAGATCATGATTGAAATTTTAAATTTATTCGTGCTCTTTTAATTTTGCACCATAAATGCGTGAAAATGCAAATGACCTTTAATAATTTTAAGTGAATCCCTACAACGCGACAACACACGAAGTCTGGAAACTTATCAAACTATAATGTTAGAAGTCAGTGATCTTCCAACAGCCAAAACAGAAAGAGAAACCTTGGCGTGGTTTGGCGCCGAATGAATCCTACCAACTCAGAGAACATCTAACTCTTCAGTCTTCTCGTTCCCATGGTGATACGTAGTCTCTCCCCATCACACACAAAAAAAATAAACAATTGAAAAAAAAATCAAATTGGAGTATAAAAAGTGAGATCGAAGAGTAATCGTAATAAACGAACTTTGTGTGGGAATCGAACTGAGTGTTGCCAATGATGTTTCATCCAAGAACCGTGATGGGATCATTGGAGGCAATTATTTTGTGTGCGATTGCTGTTAGTTTCATTGTTCCTGTTGATGTAAACGCCAAAGCTATTATAAAGGTAAACAATTGTTTAATAACATTATAATATTATCTAAGTAAGAATTTAATTTTGGATATCACTGATAAGCGAAATTTGGGTAAATAATTATTAAAATCGTCACAGAATTAGAATGACTATCCATTATTTCTATTCATTTATCTAGTCATTTTAAATATTGACATCTTATTCATAAAGTATCGTTATACTTTAGACATTATCATATAAAGTTTATTGTATCTAATCATTATTACATTATAATTTTATCCTTTATATTAAAAAATGATTTTCTGTTTTAATTATATATTTGGTATTTCTCTGCATGGACCATTATTTACACTTTAATTAGTTTTTATTTAATTAAGTAGACGAATGAAAGTGTTCTTGTTGCATGCGAAATAAAAATATATAAAATATACTTCACTTTATCAAAAAGCGTAATAGTTTTATACTTATCTTTACAAATATAATAAGCATGACGATACGTTTCCGTGTTTGCTTTATAAATAAATAAAAAATTATTTCTGACAGTGGATTATTGCTACCAGTGGTCTTTTTTAAAAACCAATTTAACGCTTTCATTTATGCTGTTATAAAAATAATTAGTTTAATTAAAAACTGTTTGCTGAGAAATTATGTCCTTGGAATTAGTTAATGCTTGAGACGGTTGGAAAGAAAGTGCCGAATCGGATTAAAATGATGTTGAGCATTTAGATAGGATAAAGTTTTCGATATACATTATTTGAAAGAATTTCACATAAATTTTACGATTAGGATTATACAAATTAATACTGAGCTTAAAGCCTAACGAAGTGTATTATTATTATTTTTTTTCATTTTATAAAGCTCTTTTTGCGTTATGAAGTCAACAGAGAGCAAAATTAGCGGCCATTCATTTAAAGATAATGGCCTTAAATAGTATACAATTACAAGAATTTGAGAAAACTGAAAAAAGATTTGATTTTTTATTTTTTTATTTTTTACTAGTATATTTTTCTGTTAGCAAATCCGGTTTTGGAAACTATTCTAATTTATTTGTTTTCAACAAATCATGAAAAATATGTTTATGATATGTATTCGAAAAATAACTTACATTTAATATGAATTTTCTCTAAGTTATTTTTCTGTACTCATATTTTAGAAATAGGAATATAATACTGTTGAATATGTAAAAAAATGTTTGACACTTAATTTTTAAAATATATATCGCTATATTGGATTTTTAATCATTCTGTACATGAATAATTTATATAAATATGAATGTAATGCATTTTAGTATTAACACGTTAATTTAAAGTTTGTTTTTAGATTTGTCAATTTACTATTCTTTTGTTTTTTAGGATAAGATTTAACAAATCATTAAAAAAAATTTTAAGATAAAGAAAATTTGATTTTTTTTTTTCATTCGTGCTAGAAAATTTCCATATATGAGTTTTGATACCTTTCGGTTTCTTTACTTTATCTCGGAATTAATAACTAACTCCTAAAAAAATGCCGTCTCTGTACGTTTGTAAAATTTTAAACGCCGTTCAAGGTTTGAAATATCCTGCTTCATAAAAAAAAATTAAATGCCTTATTTTTTGCAAGATATTTGCATTAAGTTTAATCACGAAATGGTTTTAGAATAAATGAGTTCTTCATAAAATTAAGAATTTGAAAAAAAAGATGTATGCTAAATAACTTACGCGCTCTTTTATATAAAAAAAAACATTAACCCATAAGAAGAATTCTAATTTTTATCGTAAGTTAGCCCTTAATAACTTCATTCTCAAATATTCACTTATTTCTTGATACAAATACCACTTTTTTATTTAATTACTTCGATACATGTGTTAAAAATAGCTGACTGTGTTATTTCCCACGCCGTTAGCGAAGGGATAAAAATTCTTAACAACTACTTTCTTCATTCGAAGATGCCTGCATTTCTTTCCAAAGTCGAAACAAGTAATAGAAATCCTTATATGAATCTCGTAATAAAACTAATAAAGGGAATTTTGCTGCTATATTCGTTCTTGCTTTCTGGTGCAAATATAGGCATTGAAACCAATAAAACTTATGTTTTTTATTCGCACTCTACAAAGATTGCAACAAATATCAATCAGATTTTGTTAATTTCGTCCTTGAACTTCACGTATCCAGCTTGCGATTGTGCCGAAATGAATTTCCAAAAATATGATTACGTTATCTTTAACAAAATTTTATGATTCATACATTGAATTACTGAATTTTAAAATTTTGAAATTCTGTTTAGTCATTCACGGAATTCAAAAAAGAAATAAAAATAATCCATCAGTATAAAGAATCTCACCGAAATGATACATTCTTATGTAGATGTTTAAGAAAATACTCATTTGTAGAAAGTTAACAGAATCATTCCCTAATGACGAATTTTAAAAGGAAAATTTTCTTTTTAGCACAATTTTGGGACCTTAGGCAGTATCTCTCTTTTATAAACTTGTCAATTTAGTTTCATACTTCATTATAATGCCTAATTTAATCGAAATGTTATTGGTTTATTTTAGCCAAATTTTTTCATCTTGATAAATTTATAAAAATCCATTATATTATTTATTTATTTATTATGATTCAGGACTTTGGTATTCTTGTATCCAGTATTTTATTAAGACATTATTAATTAAGTAGATGAATAAATTAGTAGACATGTCTTCTTGTAGACATTATTAATTAAGTAAATGAATACAAATATTGCTACAACTAAAGAAACACAATGAAATAGGCGAGTAAAAGGTAATATTAAAACCATAAGCAAACAATTGATCAAGTTGAAATATATATTAATAATCTAAAATGCAAATTGAATTTATGACAATCAAATTTATTTAATATATAAATGAGCTCTGCCCTCTATCTTTCTGTTTATCCTCTTTTTCAATTTGCCTAAAGTGCCCTCACTCCCTTGAAAAATAATTAAAAAAAAAAACTTTTGTTTGACGGAAATTGGAAACGGTGACTTGAAAAAAGAAGACATGTTTATTGCTGATGTTTCTGATGTTGAATATTAAAAATAATGTTGTATATTTAATAAGCTTCGATAATTTTTTATTCAATTAATGGTTTGAGTTTCGGTATAAAATAATGAAAAATAATCTCAAAAATGCATCGATAAAGTGATAAAAACAATGCAGACTATAATAAACAGGACTTATTGTCTATATATTTTTTGTTTATAACTGTCATATTATGACACAAAAAGAATTGGATATTTTAATAAGATTTCGTAAGATCATACTGAATAAATCAAAACGGGATTTTTTCTGTCTCAGTGGTTCGAGTTTTATTATGTAAGAAGGCTTCATAGCATCTAAGCCCTTTAGATTATTGCATTTGGGGGATTTTAGATGTTTAAAGTAAATACTAAGCAACACAGGTTTTTGGACTTTTGAAATTTTTTTCACTACTCTTAAGCACCGGATTTGCTAATTTTTAAAAATAATTCGTCCTGCAATAATACAATATCGTAAAAGATTATATTTGGTCTTCGATAATAATACCAATCAATTCGAATAAAATTATTTCTAAGAAAACTTGCATTTTAAGATGCTTAATATATTGGATATATTTGTCGATTCTTATTTTATATCTATTAAATAAAAAACTCAACGTTTTTAATAATACTTAATAGAACACGGAATTTCTTTTTGAATACGGAACCTTGAAACCGCATTTTGAATGCTGAAAGAGATGCGAGAAATATTTTCTTGCTATGTAATGCTTATTCAATTTGCCAGTAATGGGGGAATGAAAAACAGATCATTACAGCCTACGCGCTAAAACAGAGAACATGGCCAAATTAATTAAAAACTGCCGAATCTATTTATAAAACCCTTAAAATTCTTTTACTGAATAGTGAGAGGTAATCAAAATATTTCATTCGAGTTAATTGAAGAAGTAACTGTATTTTTCGAAATTTTATCGCAGATTAAAACAAAAACGTAATAAATTAATTTTTGATCCAAATATATCTTTCAGTACAGATGAGATGAGATGATACAAGATATTTTTGGAACGATACTCTTCGGTTGATTGATCCAAAAGGTTTTAGGGAAGACAGATTTACTTCTACATTTGCTATAATATTATGTAATTTCATTCTGTATATAGTCTTTAGAATTATGAATATGACCTGTTTGTTTTGATATAATCGTTATCTTTCTTGCCATTCTAGGACGTTGTTTGATACCCATTCAGAACTCTATAAAATTGAGTATTAAATTTTAATAACAAGGCAATACTGTTTTGACTAAACAGAGAATTTCATTTAAATATTTAGTAAAATATAATCCTATTTGACGATGTTAAAATAAATGATGAAAACCTCCCTTGTAGTTAGATATGACTTAAACTTCTTGTACTAATAATTACTCAAAAAATATTTTACAGGTTTAAGTTTTAATATCCATTTTTTTAAAAAAAGTTAAGTAAAGTGAATCTAATGTTTGGAAGAAATTTTATATGAGTTTTGCAACAAAATAATTTCAAATTGAAATACTTGCTAATTTTACTGGAGTTTTTCAAAAATAGGAAATATTTGGACCGTTAAATCAAAATTTGACATCAGTTAGCGGTTCCTTATCTTTTATTGAAAATCTGGCTATCGATTGACACATGCATGTAATAAAAAAAAGCAATGCAACTTTTTGTAGTTATGTATTAACTTTTTCAGTCATTAGATGTTGTTTATAATAAAAATATTATTTCAATGTTCATATGAAAAATTTATACATAGAAAACGATTCATTTAATATTAAAAAAAATAACAAATATGCACTGTTAAATAATAGAAACCTTTCATTTCTTATAAACTTAGCTTGAAGTATGAAAAAAAATCGTTTATTCTAATCTATAATATAAAAATAACTTTTTAATTGTCTATTTCTCGTTCGTCAGTATTGTATTATAGCCGAATAACAAACTGATATGACTGTTGAAAAAGAATTTACATCATCAATTTTAAATTTTAATTGGTATATGTTTCGAATGTTTAAATAAATCGGTTGCTTGCAAAGAATACTTAAAAACTAAATACATCACTACATAATATAATTGATGTCGCACAGCATTTCATTTAATAACGTTCTTAAGTTCGAAAAAAGTCTTTCAGAGGAAAAAAAATTAATGCGCTGACGATTAAAAATAGAAACTAAAGTTCGATTTTTTTTAACGATTGAAAAAATAACTAAGATAAAAACAGTATTAAAAATACAGAATGTTAAGAAATTACCTTTTAGCTAATCATTTTCTCCTTTTTTGCATTTATTTGTACACAAAAAAACATAGTGCTAAAAATAATATCCATTAACTTTTCAAGTAAATAACAGTAGCAAATTAAACTTCAAATTACGGATTGACTCGGCTGATTGATACATTATGTAATTTTTATGCATTTTAAAATGAAACCATTTGTTTAAAAGATTATATTATGAGATTCCATGTTAATCCTTTATTTATTTATTTATTTTTTTTTGTTTCTGTTTCTGTAGCTAAATTTTATTGAAAACTTGTCTACGGTTTTAAATAATTTAAGTGCGTAAAGAAATAAGTAATTTTAGAATAAATACATGGTCCTCGTAAATGGACTTCGCTGTAATTTTAGGATTTGAGAGAATTTGTAAGTGGAGCAAATTCTTTGGGAATGTAATTGAATTACCACAGGATTGCTTCTTTTTCTTTACTGATCGTTTTGATATCTTTTAGTCAAAAGTTAGATCTTTTATATCTATGTGTTATTGGCTTTTAAACTTCGAAATACATGATTACAGTCTTCTTAAAATCTGAAATAAATTTTGATGAAGATCTCCAAAAATGTTTCTATATTATTTAGTTTTAATATCTTTTTAAATTTTAATTATCCTTACTGACAGATTTTTTTTTAAATAAATGATAGTATAAATAAAAAAAATCGAAGATTTATTTTTAGTTTCCATGGCGTTGATATTATATACATTTGTAGTATTGATTGCTGTTCTTGCCTTTAAAAAAATCTGTTATATTAAAAAAAATTTAACGTTTTAATTTTTTTGAAGTCGATATTTTAACGATTTTTATAGAAATCAATATTTTAAAGATAATTCTGTTAAATTTTAAATTTTTTTCTTATAAAAAATCATTCAGAAAAACAGGATTTTACTTTTATTATTAATATTGATTTCCTATTCATTTTGAAACAATGTACTAGTGCAAGGTTTCGCACATTGAATATCATTAGGATCTTTGGTTCTAAAACAGACAATTTTTTTCAGTATTCTATCTGTGAAACTAAATAACTCTTTTACTTCAATCTAGTTGTTCTCAACCAAGGTTTAAATTCATGACAATTTGTTTCTTTTTCTTTCGTGGTAGTTTTTTTTTTCTTTCTTTTCTTTTCTCTATCTTCTTTTCTTGAAGAGGCGGATTACAGTTAATGACCTGCGATGATGACTGGTTTAAAAAATGACTAGTTTAAACGGTTTTAACTACTGTTGTTTTCTTTGGAAGAGAATTTGTGCTGCGTCGTAGAATTTGTGGGGCTACGGGTTTTGTGAACTTGTTTTCCCCGGTTTACTGCTATCCGTTAAAATCGTTTTCTATAGGTTAAATTTCAGAACTCAATTCCGATTTACGTCATTTCAGATATCGTATGTCTTGTATTTGAAAGAGATTTTAAGTTACTTTAGTTTTTTAAAGCATGAATTTCATGTTTCTCTTTTAGTTTTCAGTATAGATATCCAATTATAAATCGATCTGATCTTAGGAATCAAATTATGTTTCGTATAATATTAAGTATTAATTTTTTATGTAAGCAGCCGAATTTTTTTTCCATGTTTATTTAATTATTTAATTTTAAATCTTGTGATTTATTTGATGGTATTCTTATTTAATCTTTCAAATTCATGGAAATTAATTACGGTTATTTTGTTTTTTGGTAGTCAAAAAATGAATGAAGATTTCTGTTCAGGATTCTACTGATGAAACTACAAATAACAGTTTAAGGTCATTAGATAATTTCAAATATCTAATAAAGTATATATCTGCTTCTGCCAGAAAATTTCTAAATAATGAAAAAAAAAGATTTTTTATCTATATAATTGGAATTGAAAGAGCAATATAATGTCCCCCAAAGTGGTCGGGCATTTAGAAGGTTATCGGGATGGTTCTATTATCTATCAATAAAAATGTTTATTTTACAACGGAAATTTTTTTAAATAATATCTTCATTTTTTTATTTGCAACAGAATTAGGCAAATTATTGTAACCCAAATTTAAAAAAAAAATCTGAAAATCCACAATTAGAATGTGACTTAACATTTATTTCGTGAAAATCAAGAATTATTTAAATAAAAATGTTAGAAATTAGTAAATATAGAAAAAATTGGTAATTTTACCCTTTAGTTGAATACTTTTTAACATATATAATATATGCACCAATATTCATCCATTTTTTCGCCGTCACCACTTTGCGGTCATTTCATTGTCACATTTTCGAATTAAAAGTCTTACGAAATTTATTCAATCGTGTTTAAATTGCAACAGCTGGATTGAATGAGGCAATAGCTGGAAGTGAATTTGTTTTTAAAGCCCACATTTTAAAGCTTTTCAAAACATATTATCAAATACAATGATCCATTATGCCATTAATAAACATCAAATGTCCTTGTCGTAATGCTTACTATACATATACCTCTACATCTGAGCGCTTCCACCACCAGGTGTCATTATCCCAACTAAGTGCAAACAATGAAGTTCTTTTCTGCTCCACACCACCCTACAATAGTCTTGAAACAGAAATTTTAAATCTGCACTCATTTGCAAATCGGGCATTATTCCAGTCTGTTTACGAGTGGTTTAGCGAAGAGATCTGATATTGCTGTTCTATTCAATTACTAAATATTTTCTTTTGTCTCGGAACAATAGAAGACTACTGATCTCGGCACTTGTCGCATAGCTGTTTTAAAAACTGAAGAGTAATTAATTTTTCATACATTTCTGTAGAGATAATTATAATGCCGAAGTACGTATTCTTTATCGCGTACACGTATTTATTCTTTATCGTACGTATTTTTATCGGAATAAATCTCTGGTTATGTCGGAATTTTTTATCGAACTATTACATCTTGCTTTATTTTTGATCCATTTTTCCTTTCAAACTGCAATATTTTTTTTAAAAAAATTATGCTTTAGTGGCTGAAATAATCAATTTTTAAGTGTCGATTTTTGTTTTTCCTTACGCTTCTGAATCAATTTCAAATTTGGGAATTTTTATTGTCTAAATATATAAGCAGATACAAACGCAAAACGATATTTAAAGTCACACCTCTATTTGAATATTTAGAATTTTTTTTTAATGAATTTATCCGAAACCTGGTGGTGTTCCATACTTTTTTCCGTTTATTTCTTCCATGTCTGTTCTCATTTTCATTCTTAGAAAGAAAAAAAGGAATCAAGATTTAAATGAAAATGAAAATTCGAAATAAGTTTCGTTCTGAAATAAATTAAAATGATATGAAAAACTATCGAACAATTTTTTCCAAATGTAGCATTCAAAGGTTTTCTGTTACTTAAAAAAATGTTCTCTTTTTTTAGTGCCATCATTTGTTATTTTTAAATGACTTCCAAAAAAGTACCATCCGCCGTTGATGATCCTAAAATTTTCTGATATAACAAGGATGCCTTTTTAAAATAAATAATCATTTTAAAGTGATAAAAATTATGCAGCAAGCAATTTTAAATTTTATTCTATAGGTTTTATACTTATTTCATACATGATCTTCCAAAATGTTAGGGTATTAACTAAGAATTGTGGGTTTGGGATTGTTCTTAACCGCGAATTGAAACCATCAATTATATTTATAGTTACGATATTTCTTTATGAAGTCGAATCGAAATCAATATTGAAAAAAACATTCAAAAATTGTTTTAAAGATTATGTATTTTAATAGTAATTCCTCATCAACTTATTTTTTTTAATAATTTTAATATTTCAAATCAAACATTATTTTAAAAAACATTGTATTTTTCATTCATCTTTTTAATCATTTTCAAACCATTTCATCAGTTTGCTAAAAAAACTATTTTAAATTCTTATTAATAGTAATAATGTTTTCCTTTTTTAATTTCTTCACAAATTTTCGAAATGCAGCATATTTTAGAAAAAAACTGGGGTCGCCAGAAATGTTGCCCAGTCGTATGAGTCGCATACAGAGACGAAGAGCTGTTATAAATTAATTTAATTTCTAAACTTATGTTATGTTGAGATTGAAGTAAAAACACCTTTCCAACTCTTTATTTTGCCGCGTAAAATACAATTGCCTTTTCTTTATTCGCTAAATCATTAATAAAAATAGTTAAAAATAGATATGTCGCGATTAATTTGTGCTGGAGCTGATAGAAATCCCCACAAAGTTTCTTTTATTAATTAAGATTAAATAGGAACATTTGTCCTAAAAGAAATATTGTCAATTAGAATTCTAGATTCTTTTTAAATTCGTTCACCCCTAATGTTTGCTTCTGAAGAAAACTTTTGACACTAGCTTGAAAGAAATTGGAAAAGTTCCCAAAATATCTTATCAACTGGAACTTTCTAAACAAGCATTTGGTGTTTACGCCAAGTTCGTTAGTTATAGAAAATCTTATGTTGGAAAGTATTAAAAAAAAATACGTTTCGAAGTACAACATAAAAATCGAATAATACAAAAATCAAAGAGAAAAAAATCATTAAAGTAATTTTCAACCAAATATGTTATGGTATATTTTTTTATCTGAATTGATTCTTGAATTTTATTTGAAATTCTATATATTATTAAAATTGCCGAATTTAAAAAATAGTCATGAGACATTTTGACATCCGACCGGTGAACACCTTATTCATAAAATTTTTTACTTTAGTTTTCTGTCAATTATTTTTTACAATTGGGAAATATTCTTATATAAAAGCAATTAATTAAATGTAATTAATTATTTAATCCAGTATTAAGCGTTCTATATTATTTATACCAACAATTTTGTAGCTGTATAACACATATATGTAATACATATTTTAGAATTTGCGGGTTCATATTATAGGAAACACTTTAAAATCTTAAACTTCGCTTTATTCCATCCCTGGAAGCATAATTTATGTTCAAGAACAAGCGGTAATAAATGTGTTAGATTATATCGCGACACAAAAGCAATAAAAAGAGCGAAAGAGACCGAAAATTTTCCCTCTGCGATTTTATAATGAGATCTTTGTAGGGATTTCCTTGACGCATGTAGATTTAGGATAGGGAAATTTGAGTATCTTCTAAATAATTTGCTAAGCATTAAGTATTTTTATCCCTTCGCTCAGAGAGTGAAGATCTGTGAATTTACAGTTTTACAGAGTACGTGTAGGATTAATTAAATAAAGAGAAAAAGGAATTGGATCAGGTAATAAGAGAATTTAGACTAAAAGTGTTTGGAATGAACTTAATATGGGTCAAATTAAGATAAAAATTATTAAGATAATTAGGATTGAAATCAGATTAAGCGATATCAATACAAATATAATAGGCATTCCTTTAAATTTCTTTCAAATAAACGGTGAAACATTGAATTTTTTTCATTTCCTCGCAAATGCTTACATTAACAGAATACTGATTTCCCTAGAAAAATCATCCACTTACATAATATATCATGATTGATGCATGGCCTGTTAAACAAAATATTCCTCTGTCTTTTAACTCTTTACCTCCTCACATTGTAAGACAAGTTAAATTATCAGATTTTCGCTTGATATAAAATTAGTTCATCTATCCTCGAGTTGCTATAAGTCTTGTCCAAGGTTCAAGGCACTCCGCTGCACAGCAGAAAGTTCCCACGCCAACTCTTTATCAGTTAACTACTATTGGGTTTGTTTATTTTGATTTCGTCGTAGTTGCGATTACCCGGAAATAAATTGTAATACTAGCATACAGAGTGACGTATAAAATGACCCGGTCCGACATTCATCGCTCATCAAAAGCGTACGTTTTCAAAGTGAAAAATCGTAATCGTTTGTTTGTTGTGCCATCAATGAAACAATATCAAGGTCATTGTGTTGAGTGGAGTCAGACGCCACTAACAAGCGATACCGAAGTTAAATTTCACAAGATGTGCTCTTTTTTCATATTTTTTATAGTATAGTTGTCTGGTGTCGTCGGTTTGGATAAGTTTATGACGAAAACGAGAGAATAAAAACAAAGAAATCATTCTATCTTCCTGTTGTAATCTGTCCATTTTTTTTTTAATTCGGAACACTTGAAAATATACTTGCTCTTACCTATGTTTTATTATTTTTGAATGATTTTCTGAATTAAGAAAAATGTATTTATCTTCACTCAAAATTTATACATTTTAAGAATTTGATTAAAAGTTATTGGGATAAACATAATAATCCATATAGTTTACAAATTCCTTAGAGCTTGGATATATTCTTTAATGTTGATTGTATAGTTGATAAGTAAATTTTAATTTGACACAAAGTAGAGACAAAAATATTGAATACTTATCATAATATCATACAGTAGATTTTCAAGTAATAATCCCGAGAAAACGCAAAAGATTTCACAACGATAAAAATTTAATCGTTAAAAGTACCTATTTATTTGTAGCCTGCTTTTTGATATTCCAATTCAGAACCTTTTTATGACCTTGGTAATACCACTATTAGACTGAACCCATTCAATTATCTTTTAAGTTCAAAAGTTCTGAATGTGAATATTTATATTCGAACAAAAAAAGTTAGTGCAAATTTAATTTATATTCCAATAATAAGTTAAGAATAATTCTTTAAGTGTGCTTCCATTTCTATTTCTCTTTGTTCTTTATGATTTTTTAAAATTTGTTTTTTCTTTCTAAAGTTAGTAGTTTTGTTACTTTTTTAGTTTTCACTAGTTAGCTTTTCTTTTTTTTTAAAGCTAAAAGCGTTGAAATTTTGTAAAATTGTTCCTCTTTGATGATAGTGAATTATTATAACGTTTTCAATGTTTAATTAAATTAAAATTCATTAATTAGTAAATATAGTTAAATTTCAGTTCCAAAGATATGCTGTCATCTGATAGTGCATTTTTAGAACATTTTAGATAGTCAGAACATTTTTTTAATTTTTATATAACTTTAAATTCGAAATTAAAAAGTAGAAAACAATTCAAGCAGAATTTGTTGTTTTTTTAGTTCATTAATAAAAATATGATTTTAAAATCTCTTTTCATTACTTCATTAAGTTAAGTTATTTAAACTTACATTCTGGATTAATGATGAGAATAAATTCTATTAATCTGAACCTATGGTAATGATTATTTTCAATTTCATTGTTAAGTACATTTAATGAATTCTTAATTCGTGAAGTTCATCTCAATTATTAGATTTTTAATACTTTTCTTCATAATAGAAGTATAGTTTAATTTTACTAGTAATTTTGCCTGAAAATGCTTTTTAAAAATCACTTTTGCAATTTGAAGTATCTTTTGAACTCTTCATAATGGATTATTTATTTAGGCTTGCACATAGTTATTTTTTGAGATTAAAAAAAAAAACGACAACATAATTTATTATCCGTTTAGCGTATGGAAGAAAGTTTTCAAAGTTCACTTATTTGCGTTTTTAAAACTTGCTTTATATTTAATCATTTTCTTCATGAAATAGCATATATATTTAAAAAATATTTTTAAATATTTCTTCAATAAATATTCTTTTCAATATTTTAATATTTCTTTTAACAAAGTGTTCATTTTAAGTGTTCGGATAACTAATTTCTAAGCCACAAAAGATAGGCATGCATTTCTATATGAAAAAATGTTTTACATGACTTTAAGAATTAAAAATGTTCTTAAGTCTACAAAATGTTTATTATATATTTCAAATATTGCGAATTATACTCTTATATTCTTTAATTATTGAATTTATATATAGTATGCCGGTCTAGAACTATACTAACTAATCCTATTATAACATATTATATAATGAATATTACACATTATTGACAATATTCAAATATTATTAACATACATGTGTTTAAAAAAGAACCTCTCCGCTCTTCTAAAATTAAAATTAAGCCTCTTACGAAACTTTGGAGCTCCCATTTTAAGCTGTTTTATTGGCCACTTCATCACGTTATATGAAACTTTCTTGTTTTAACCCTATAATGTTATTTCGAGAATAGACAGCAAGAAAATCATTCCCTGAATCGTGGAGATGATCGCAAATAAATAAATTAAAAATCATTATAATCATGGAAATAAAAGGAATAAATTAAACTAACCGTTGTACAGTCCAATTCCTTCTTGATGAGATTCATTGCTGAAAACTTTTAAAATATCATTATTCAGTGCCTTTTTTTACTTTTTGAGCATTCAACATTGATTATTCTAATTAAAGAAATTAAAGGTGAACCATAACATAATATAGAAGTTCCACATAATCGTATTTTTTCATATATAACTGTTGCCATAATTGACAAATTAAATTATGTTGAATATTTTTCTCATCGTAGTTTTTGTCTCGCTTATTATGAAAATTAATTTCAATAATTTTATTTTTATTATCTTTTAATATATCAGTAAATTTAACAGTAAAGAAATTCTAATAAGAATAACAAATTTTGGAATATTCGTATTTTGGAGCAGCAAAAAAATTTTGTGTTCTTAGATAATAAAGGATTTCTGAAAGCTTTTTTTAATTAATTCTTTTGTATGCTGTCATTTAACATTTCTATATAAGAAATAGTAAAATTTCTCCAGATTAATATTTTAGCACTAAATAATTAATTATAATGCAAATTTCTGCTTTTCATTTTTCAAACTATCTTAATATTAAGTAATATATATATATATATATATTTAAAATACTTTGGAAGTCGTTTGCTACAAATAAAAGAAAAAAAATAAATGTTTGCGTGCACTTTTATATTTTAAAATAAAGCAACAAAAAATATTGGCCTATTTTCAAGTAGTATAAGTCAGTTAAAGTTTTCTTCAACATAAACTAACAAAAAAAAATGAAAACTTTTTAGGAAACACAAATTTTCACTAGAAAAACACAACAAAAAAAGTGAATTTCAAAATATTGTTTTATTGTTCAAAAAGGATTTTAAGTCTTTCTCATCATAAATAAAATATAAACAAAAATGGAGTATTTTCATCTCTTTCATACTCCATAAAATAATGCGCATAAGTAATATTCATTATTGTTTTGAATCTGTCAAAGAAATGCAGATCGCAATGAGAGAGAGGTCAAAGTCAAAAACTCGGTTATCATGTGGTTTACGTGTTTCACTTGTGATGCTTGTAGAAAGTTTGCCAATTCTGTGAGTAAGAGCAACAATTACTCACACTGTATACATGCACTTCCCTTGTTGTGAAATCAAAACAAAAAGCATGAAGAATAATGTCAACGTTTTTATTTCCTCTTGAGTGGTTTTGAAGAAGTTTATGCCAGAAGTCTTCGGTATTTTATGGGGTTAGGGGCAACATCCTACCTCAAATTGCTATTTACTAAAATATCGATATTAGATATTGATACAATACATTTATTAACATTAAAGGAGTTGAATTTTTGAAGAGAATTTTACAAAAAACAATAGATTTTTATTATTTATTTTTGTTTTGATAAGATTTTGTTTCCATTTTTGTTGGAGGGGGGTTAATAATGAAATATTTTTTCGTTCCTTCTTTAATTTAGAAAGTCATCGGTTTGGTTTTATTAGCATTATGGTCAACTAATTTTCATAAATATTTTGTTAGATTTTTTTTCACTAATAAGCTACAATATATTCATCAGTGATATATTTCTTTTCGCAGCTTTTAATTCGAAGCTTTATCTGAACTTAAAATTTTGATATTTGCAAATATTTATATTATCACCAGCATATTACTGATATAGGCGAATTTTCGTTTTACTTTCTTTCTTTTGGATTGTCTTTGGATTTTGGACTAGGATTGTCAACGAACTGTTCTATAATTTTCTTGGGAACCGGATGTCAACTTTTCTGATTTTCTAAATCTGGAAGCTGCATTTTTTTAAATTTTTTTATTTATTTGCAAATAGTAATAATGAAATACAAAATTTTTTCATGGTTTTATTAAATTTTTTATTTATTCTTAGTAAATTCTCCGAATCAATGCGCATCGAAACTTTTACAAGTAATCTTATTTTTGATATTGAGTGATCTGTTGTTAAAACATAATTTAAAAGTGCATTCGATTGTACCCTATTACTGCTACTACCTTTTTATTTCTATTTATTTATTAAATTTAAAAATGGTAGTATGTATACTAAAAATGGTTATTTGAGAAGTATAAAACAATTCTTTTGAAAGAAATTTGACAAAACTTAAAGGATAAAACAATTTATAAAAGTAAATATTAAATGCAATTTAAAACAAATAATTAAAATAAGCAATATAAGAATTTTAAGTCAAATCCTACTTAGGTCCTTAAAGAAAATTTTTATTTTATTTACTTTTTATTAAATAATTATAATTAATATAAATAATTTATTAAAAATTTATTGATTTTCGGAAGAACTGAACTCGCATTCTTAAACTTCACTTGAAATATATTGAAATCTTTGCATTTTACCGATTGGAATACTGTGTGTTGATTTCAATTTTTGTTACAAATTGCTAAAACTCTATTTAAAAGATTAAAAATCAATTAAAGTTAATTAATGAATAATTATTTTTAAAAACTGTATTAACATCGAGTGTCATCCACTGCAAGTTTTAAAAAATGTATTGGAACTTGGGTGGATGAATAAAATGTGTTTTACTAACGATTGAAAATTTGAACAAGATATAGAAATAAATAGAAATAGGGAGAGTGTGAACTAATAGTAGCAATTATAGAAAAGGTTAAAAAAATAGAAAATTAAAAAAAGTTCTTAGTTTTGAAAAGCAAAAAAGCTCAACAATTATTGAAACTTTATTTTAATTTTTAAAAGCTTCTATTATTTTGACATTAAATGAAACATTCTGATAGTATTGCTTTGCTTGTCTATTTGTGTATACATTCATAAAATAATCAAATTAAAACTTGGCCGATATCATTTTTGCTAAAAGTATGAGATGTATGTATGATATGGGACAGTATTTAGTAAGTATTTATTTCGCTAATTAAGATAGACTTACCATTTCTTATGATTTTTTTTGAAATTTTTATTGCTGGATTTTTTTTTATATTTTTATTCCACGCTCTTCCGTTTGTAAACCGTGTTTAATCAAAAATCGATAGTAAAATAACTTATTAACTTCTGGAAAATTTCACGTTTTAAGTACTTGTTTCAATAAGTTAAATTTGTTCTTATGATTAATAGTAGTTTTTAAGTTTACAAAATGCGATTTAAGGACATGCTATCAAATTGAATATGCGCGAGTTACTTTGTTTCTAATTATATATTTGTTCTTTTTGAATTGGTAACTTTTTTTATGGAACTATCTATAAAAAAATATCTGATAAATATAAAATATAGTGGTTGCAAATGTATGATTAAATTTCTCTAATTTTTATTTATTATACAAAAAATATTCAAGAATGTTTTTTCGTCATCTTGTCATAAATAATAAAGAGATGAGCTCATATAGTATGAAATTATGGAACTAATTAATCTAGATCAGAGTGAAATTCAAATGAAAAATGAATTCATATTTGGATTTTGGAACGCAGAACTGTATCGCTGGAATTTTTCCTCTGTATATTTTTTATTCCTTTATAAATTGAGAAGCATCTACTTGTGATAAAAATTCCACTTAACTGATTTATAATTCTAAATTCAAGGATCAAAAACAGTACATGCCTAACGTTTTTTTTATCGATCCTCATTAGCATGTATTATCGCTGCCATTCAAGCCATCAATTTGGCAGATGGTTTCGGAAACTGATGAGTAACCGAAATGCCATCTGCATTTCCTTCTGTGGATTCAAGGCCAAATAAACAACAAAAAGAATAAATAAAAAAGAACTGAAATAAAATCTATTACATTGTGTAAAATGCGCCGAAAAGAAAGAGAAAAAGAATTTGCTGACTTTCTAAAACCCGAATTACTGTTCTAATGCTTGGTTTATTGTAAATAATTCTTTCTCTGAAATTGATAGTATTTATATTAATGGATTATAATTCATTTAATATTTTTTTAAAATGTCGCGAATAATAAAAATTAATTTACTCTATATATACAACAAACCTCAATTGTGTTATTAATGGCTTCATAGTAAATATTATTTCTGACTTTTATAAAATTTTGCATTTATTTGCTGGGTATCATCTAAGAATTAATTCAATTTTAACATAGTTGGATTTTAAAAGTAACGCAGCTTTTTAATTAGTAAGCTCGTGAAGTAGAAAGTGGAGAGGTATGAAATCAATACGACGGACCTCTTAAAGAATTATTTA
>JAOUZG010031086.1:372591-457245 GCA_026289955.1 Argiope argentata
AGGTGGCGCTGTTCATGTGGGCGGGGCACATGACGTTGATCTTAACAGAAAGAACTATATTAACCAATCCATAATTTCTTCAGAAAAAAGAGCCCTGCTAATATAATACAAAATTTAAATCTGAGTTATAAGTAGAACTTTCTAAAAGAAAAAAAAAATCGAATGAAATGTTTTTTTTTTTCACAAGTTAAAAATGTATAAAAATTATCATTTAAATATTTGGATTCATTTTTTAACTAAATCAAGAAATTTTCATTCATTTTGAATTCTTCAGTATTATTTTTCTTTCTTTACGCTTATTTGATTAAGTGAACAAATAATCCTTACATTGAACTCTTATTTTATATATGTATGTATAAATTGTATCTTCCTTTTGACCGCATGAGTCTAGAAAAATCAAATTGGTAGTACAATAAAGGTCTTTATACTTTGTTGAATAATCCTGAATATTCTGAAGTATTTATTTAAACAAAAATTATTTATAAAGACAATTATATCCTTTCTATGTTTAATACTTAATTTCGCAGTATTATTTCCTGGTCATTAGCGAATTCACTTTTTCCATACACTAATAAATACAAGCCTTATTCCATTCAGAGGAGATTTGGTTATTTGTACCTCGCTATACACTATCAACTGAAGTTGCCATTTATTATAATATAAGTTTTTTTAAAAAAAATTGTTATTGACTAAGGAAGAAGGCAACAGAAGTCTATAAATTCTAATTAATTTATTTAACAGCGTTAAATGTTATGATATCTCTTATATTTATGCAAAATTTGATGTTGAAATTTGTTGTTGAAAAAACATGTTTCATATTTAGGATAAAAAGGGAAAGTTTAAAATTAATTACTTTAGTTTTATAGATTAAGTTATTTAATTCCATACATTTGATTTAATAGATGTTATAGGTGTAACATTTATTTACTGAAGAAAGCTCAAAACCTGGAATTAATAAACAAGATTTTTTATAGGCAATTTGATCACGTACAAAATTAAAGATATATATTGAATGAATAAGCAGATTTTATTACAAAGCAGGATAAAAATAAATTTTCTTAAAGCTTTTTTATGATAGAAATTCGAAAATGTAATTGAAGCGGTATTTTCAAATTTATAATCACAAACTGATACACTAAAAAAAAAAAAGAATTCCAAATTAAGTTACCAGTTAAAAGCATAATCTGTGATTATATATTAAAAATTATAATTAACTTATTGTCAGTTTTTATCCTTTATATAATATTTCAAAAATATTGAAAATCGAACTGGAAAATTTAATAAAATACAATAGTGGATATCCCATTTGTCAGACTAGGGAGGTAGACTATGGAAACACGTAGGGTCACAAATATGTTAATTGAATTAATTATTTTCCTAGTTGCCAAATAAACGAATTTGTAAAAATTAGAACCCCATGAACTATAAAATAAAATATTAGGATAAAATTAACATTTAATCAAATATTAATAGTCGTTTTCAACATATCATTGGAACAGGGATGAACTTCTCAACATTCGATGAAAACCACACGATGAAAATATTTGATGAAACATTTATTCGCATGATTTTGTCGCTTTGTTAATCATTGCAAAAAGAAAAAATCTATTAAGGAAAATTGTGCATAAATATAACTTCAAAAAATGTCAAAATTACATTGCAAATGAATCAATTTTATGCAATATTTCCGACGGGACATACTTCCTACGGGGTGGATTGTACCGTACCCCCTAACTCCCCGGGGGGGGGACCTCGAAATGAGGGTGAGATGCTTCTAGCATGGTGGTTGGATCTCACCACCCTGAAGGGTACACTAATAGGTGAGAGTAGGTTCCTCCCATCGATGACGAGACGTACTTCCTTCAGATAGGGTTGCACCGTGGCCGGTGATGGCCATTAGGACTCAACCTCAGTTCCCGCCAGTATTGCTGTTCTGGCGGTCAGGTCTTTCAGCCCTAGTGGTTGTAATCCGCTGGCCTTCGGGAGGGTCGGAGAGTCTAGATATGACTTATGCAATATTTCCAAAAGTTAGCTTTATAAAAGTCAAAATCTGACAATTTCTAATAAAATATAATTTCGATAAAAAATTTAATAATAGAAATATTCATTTGCATTTTTCGAAATATATACTCTATTTAGAGGCTTTGTGACAATCAGTGTCCTTTAAGAGAACCAGCACACCCTGGATAACACATTCACCCATCAATATATATCACCCTGCATCTAAAGCTGCTTGTGTATTCACAGTGACAGCTGATGAGAGTGAATACGCCCTAATTTTTTCCCCGTTATTCCTGATAGATATATATAATAAATGGAGAATTCTCTTTTTTGCAGAGGAGAGACACGGTGAATTGGTGCTCAAGGACGACACCCTGTGGATGGGAGGTCTATCGGCCGTTTATGAGGAACATCGAGTATTTCATTAAAAGCCCGTAAGTAAATGATATCTTTTGCATATTAAACATGATATTGAGTGAACAAGCAAATCATTGAGTATTTTGGCAACAGGCATATTACTGAGTATAATAAATGCATGAAAGTAAATATTAAATATTAAAAGCATGTAATAATTTCTAAATAATTTATGCTTCAAAATTTTTTTTCCCTAATTACTTGGAACTCCGTCTCCATTGTAACTCATGACTTTCAACAGAATAAAAATGCTATATCGGCAAATTCATTTTCAAGAACTATGTAAAACCAAAATATTTTTTCTTGTTCTCTCCTTTTGGTTACCTTCCTATTCAGTATGTTAAACCGTGCTTGCCATTACTTAATCAAAGACGTATTGACTAAAGATAACAATTGTACTGTTTCATTAAATCACGAAGAATAAAAAAAATATTAGGGAATTCTGCGGTTGTTTCTTTAAATCGTGTTTTTCGTGCATCTACGAATTTGAAACGAAAGAAAAATTTCATTTATCTGATTCACCAAAGCTGATGTGTGTATTCGAAACACGTGCAGTTATTCTATTTGAAAACTTCCTTAACGATTGTATTTTTATGTTATTACAAGACATTTCACGAATCCCATATATTTAGTATTAGCACTCTTTTTTTATTCTAGCTTTAGCAAAATGAATGTTCCATTTTGAAATTATCTGAGAATTTTATTGCCATATATAAATTTGAGCCAAGATCAATTAACGTAGATACCGGGATTTTCCTTTAAACTTCCCCATAAATTAGCACATTTTTTTTATCATGTCAGAACATGATGTTGTTTTGGGATGAGGTTTTTGGCGTAAACAAAAATCCATAGGCGGAAAATAAAAATTATATTATCTGCACGAGCATCTCAAAAAATCAGCTTTCAATAACGTGTTGCCATTTGCACTTACAAAAGCTCTGAATAAAAAAAAATAAGTTAATGACTACAGCAAATAACACCTAGAAAAATGTTGTTTGGTACATTGTACGAAATGAAATAAACAGGAAATGGGATATTTTTTAAAACAATCAATGCGAGACAAAGTGTTTTTGGATCGTTTGCAATACTAAAGTGACTCATTCGATGAAACCATTAAAATGGATAAAAATATAATGTAACTTGCACGAGCACGTGGTGCTTGGCCGCTCAAAAAATTATGTTCTGACATGATACATTGAAATATGCATGGCAGATTTCATTTTAATCTTTTTATTTTATTCCAAATAAAAAAAAAATTATATTCCTCGCTTACTTTTTCAAAATTTCCTTGTTATGGGCAACTATGTTTGCAAGGAGAACTTTTAAAGATGAAATTTTAAGTTTAAATTATAAAAACGATTTTATAAACATTATAATTTTAAAATTATTTATGAGATTTCTGCTTTCCTCAAGAAAAAAAGTATTTCTCTTTTCGTCGATTCTCTCACATTATCTGTTAATTATAAAAAATATACCATATTTAAACTAGAGAGAAGATTCGAAATAAAGAATTGTAAAAATCGATCCCGAAAGCCAAATTTAACTTAATGTCATTCCTTGGAAAGTGTTTTATTGGCGACGGCATTCCTGATTAGATTAATTTAAGGAAAGTTTCAATTTAATTAATTTCTTCTCTTCACTAATACTGCACAACTGGAGGAACTATTTTCAATTTAAAACATAATAAAAGAAACCACGATAAAACTGAAATTAATTTTACTTAAAAAATTTATTTATTTATTATTATTTTATTTATTTATTCTAGAGGATAAATATATCAAAAGATTGAATTATTTTTAGTAAAATCTTTTATAAGTACACTTCAAATGTATTTTATCTTTATTTTACTCTACTTTACTCTCTTCTTAAGAATATATTTATGTGTTTTAAGCAATTGATAAATTTTTATTATTAAAAATGCAAGGGCCATACAAATAAATTTTAAATGCGTAGAAAAGTATTTTAATTTTAGAATATGTTTGGGAAAATTATAGGAAGTGCAGTTAGTTTTATAAAGTTGTAAATAGTGTTGTGAAGAAACAGTATACTTAGAAATTTTGTATATGTATATCCATACAAACAAACAAACAAAAAATGTATATACATAAAAAAAGGACTTCCAATATTAAATAAATGATCTTAAAATTTGTATTTTGTATTTCGTTATACTGTAATGCATTTTTTCCACATATAAATAGAAAATTGTTAGGGACTTCGACAAAGTTTTCGACAAAACATTTCGTTTTCGACTTTTCTTATAAATTAGGCTTATTATTATGATTTAAAAACAAAATGCATACTTTGTTACAATCCACCTCCAGTTTACTTGAAAACAGGCACGGTCATATTCCCCTTCGCCAATAAAAATGTAATATTTTTAGGAAGGATTTCTGATTATTATTTGTTCAGCAGTAAAAAAAAGAAGTTATATTGAATATTATTCTGCAAGACAGTATCTTCTTATGGTGACTTATGGATTTCATCTATGCCTATCTAATTTATTGATCCAGATTTGGAATTTTAATGCATGGAAAACATATTTAGTATTATTATTAATATATTCCCGAAAAAATATTCTAAATGTTATCTCATTTTGTGAATTTTTTTTTTACTTTCTGGTTAAAATTAACAATCAAATCCATACTTTTTTTTATCCTAATAAAACTAAATTGTGTAAAATATATTCAGACAAATTTGCCAAGTTTAGTTTAGTTACATTAACGTCCTGCTATAAAGCAACACTAGAGCTATTTTGGGGCAGACTTCGCAATTTTGAACCATTGTCAGATGACAAGTATGACACCTGAGATGATACCCTCCACACCAGCGGAAGATCGTTAGACCTGGATGGATTAACATGCACTGGACTCGTTAACATGACGTTTCTTCCATAGTACCAAGTCTTGAACCTGAGACCCTTCGGTTCCAAAGCCGAGGCCTTGCCATCAAGCCAGATAAATTTGCCAAAAAGTTAAAAACATTTTTTTTAATATTAAGGATCAAATTATTGGTTACATTGTTAGGGAAAGAGATTATTTATATTTTACAATTGATTTTTATTAGACCTTTCAAATGCCAGAGGATATAATTTAAAAGAGCTCTTTCGGGAAACAGGAAATTTATTTTTCTTATTGTTTTCGACGTATTTGCGAATTTTAATGAAATGTTTACTAGTAGAAATAATGTTGATAGCAACTTTGCGAAGTATTTTAAAAAATTTGAAAAACTATTTATTGTTCAATCTGAAGGTAGCTTGGGGGAAAAAAAAGGCTCCCATGTGAAATCATGACAAATAGCTCCCCCCCTCTTAACATAACAATTAACCTGAAAAATCTCGAATCCAAGCAAAAATTGATATTTCGGAAAATGAAGCCGATATTTTATAAAAGGGTAGAAGAAACTGGGAAAAATTAGATTTTGTGTCTTCAGAGCAGCCCTAGTTTTATTTGCTTCACGTGATATTGGCTTCATTACTATAACAGAGAGGATTTCAGGAGTGTTTATTCCAACGATTTGCTGTTTATAATCTAGTATAAAAATAAGTGCAAATATAAATTAGTATAAAGGCAATAAATCTATCGCGATTAAATGTCTTTTCACTGGTATAGAAATATAAAATAGTAAATATGTATACTCGGATGTCTTCAATCGCCATCTCATTTTTATTAAAAATTATTTAAATCTTTTTTAAGAATAGCCTTTATCGATGTGAGATGTTAATCTAATCAGTTAATCCTTTGATTTTGCTTAGACGTTCGAATAAATTCAAACTTGGAATTATCAATCGCTTCGTGTCTTTCGACGAACTAGACACGTGATATTCGTGCTAACTGATCAGGAGCCTTGCACGTGATGCTCACGTTTTGTCTGGGATTATAACAACTTAAGAACCTGGCAAGCGGCATTCTTCATACTTTGTCCGAAATCCTGATCATCAATGAGAAGCGTGATATTCATGTTTGGTCTGAGATTACCATCATCAGAAGAAAGTTATGTAATGTTTGCATTTGTTATGAGATTATCGCAACAAAATGGTATTCCTATTAAATCCTGGTTAAATGCTCCATCAGAATTTAGAGCAATCATTTCTTCTTATAACTCAGTAGAATTGTCGAAGTACGTGCATCATTAAAATACGCTTTATTTTACGCTGGACGGTGACCTCAAGACATTGCTAGACGCATAAGGAGTTGAAAAATGTAATCGACCTGAGGTAATTAATGTACCACGTAAAGCATGATCGACTCCATTTTGAAACCGACTAGTTATTCTTCGATCATTTCAATAGAATTACCAAAATAAATGAGCCAAGCATTAAAATACGCATTGTTTTACCCTGAACGGTGACCTCAAGACTTTGCAAGTCACTTAAGGAATTGTAAAAATGTAATCGACCTGAGGTAATTAATGTACCACGTAAAGCATGGTCGACTCCATTTTGAAACCGACTACTTATTCTTCGATCATTTCAATAGAGTTACCAAAATAAATGAGCCAAGTATTAAAATACGCATTATTTTACGCTGAACGGGGACCTCCAAACTTTATAGGATGCTTAATTAATTGCAGAAATTGAATCAGCTTGGTCGATTCCAATTTAAAACGGCCTGCGTATTCTCCAGTTATTTCTTATGTCCGAAACTGCATTGAAATCAATCATTTTTTTTTTCTTCTTAAATCTCAATAGAATTGCCAAAGTAAGTGCGCATACCATTAAAATACGCATTATTTAACGGTGAATGGTGATGACAACACTATGTAGAATACCTAATTAATTGCAAATGTTGAATCAGTATAGGACAATTAATGTACATGACGCGAGCATAGTCGCCTCCATCACAATCAATTCTTATGTCTAACTAAAATTCTTATGTCTAATTCTTATATCTAACTAAATTCTTATGTATAACGTGATTGAGATATAAGAAACTTTATGAATTGCAAAACTGAAGCAGCATGAGGTATTAAATGTATGTATTAATAGAGTTAATTATCTTGAAACCAATTGTGTATCTTGCCGGATAAAAATAAACGTAATGTTAAACGCAACGTGGAATTAGATGACAGATTATGCTTATTTTTGAAATTGAGGGATGTAACATCGTTAAAACTTTGGTAGATGGTTAAAAATTTCAGCTATTAACAATTCATAATGAAATTTTCATGACTTTTATTCACAAAACTGAAGACAGGTGGTGTAGTGGTAGTGCTCCAACGTAAAGGTTCGATTATCGAGCAGGACAAAGTCGACTTAGCCTTTCATCCCTTCAGTAAGTCGATAAACTGAGGATCAAACATGCTTGGAAACCTAACACTAGGAGTTCCGGGTTAGGCTTCTTCTTCTTCTGTACAGCCGACCACTCCGCCATCAGTGAACGTAGCAGTATCGACAGGATTTGTTGTGGTCGACTGTGGACTGTAGCAATGTTTATCCTTACATTTACAGCATCTGTCAAACTGATATTCTCTTCGAGATAATTACCCCCCCCCAAAGGTCATAAACTGACCTCTTCCTCCTCTACAAACTTTCAAACAGTTGGCAAAAAAACTGACAACTTCAGACATCATGTCCTTCAGAGTCCTAAGATTACTTGGTACCACCAGTACTGAACTCAAGTCATTATTTTCAACTTGCAGATGTTTTCTATGTTCGGAGATTTCTGTACATTCCTTTAAATAGTGGTAAACAGTACCGATTCCTCCACAAATGCATTCATTTTCCTGCATTCTTCCAAATCTTTGGAAATATGCAGGGAATCTCCCATGCCCTGATATAAATTGGATTACCAGTGGATGTTATCTTCTTATTTTTATTTCGGGATTAGGAATAAAATCGTAAGTTATTCTTCCTTCTTTGGACATATACAATCTGCCAAACCATTGTAGCTTAATTTCTTCTCAATTCCCATTTCTAGACTCCGCATTGGTCACACTCGTTTTACTCATAAATATCTTTTATTTGGCGATAGAGCTCCTTTTTGTTCTATATGCCAAGTGATTTTAACGATTCTTCATCTCTTAGTTGAGTGTCCTGATTTTAATCATCACCGCTTGCGTTTTTTTAATGCTTCAACAGCAGACCTGCAAATGCTTTTAGGGGAACGTCCCCACATAAACCTTTTTAAATTTTTAAAGGCAATTGGTTTTTATCATTTTATTTAACACTTGAATTTAAAACAATTTTATTCAATGGTCGAATACATTGGCTTTGCTATATTTTAATCAGTTTCTATTTAAACAGTATTTTCATAAACATGCTTTTATTTTTTAACCATACGACTGGCGCAGTATAGCCAAATACTGGCTCTTGCGCCACTAAAACCCACTATCCATCCATTTTAAAATACCATTTGATATGGGGACAATTTTATCCACACTCTTTTTCTGTGCCGCCATCTTTGCACATTGATCTGCCTTTTCGTTACCATTCCGGGTTAGGCTTACCACCTTATCAGGACATAAATGCCTTGCACACCAAGGCCCTTGGTGAAGAAAGCAGATACAGGCACTGTAAGGCCTTGGCTCACATTGAACTGTCGTGCTATTGAGTTTAGTTTAGTTTAATAATAAAATTAACAACAATATTTTTACTTTCAGGTGCGAATGCCAAGAGGGCACTCACTGCGTTCGTGTCTATGACGACATCTCTATCTCAGCCTACGTCCACCGATGTCGCTCCCTGGACGAGAATATAATGGTGTGGCCTCACGACAGCCATGGCACCATGCCCGTTTCATGAAGACTACGAGAGAAGGAGAGGAGAAAATAATCTGTATTGTTCATGTCTGCATTTGTGGCTTCGATTCATTTCGATTTTACTTATTTATTGCTATTTAATATGATTTGCATGGTCCTACATTGCTGAAGAATGTACATATACAAATGAGTGTCACTTCATAATCATTAAAATATTTATAAAACCACTATGTGTCTTTGTTGTTATTATAAAATGCTTGGCACCAAAAATAAAGTCAATAATCATTTTGTTTGAATGTTAGCAAATAAGACAACGTATCCTAGAAAACTCATTAAAAAGAACATTGAACAAAAAAACAAATATTTATAAAACCACAATGTGTTTGTTGTCATTATAAAATTTTTGTTACCAAAAAAAGTCAATAATCATTTTGTTTGAATGTTAAGAAATAAGGCAACGTATCCTAGAAAACTCATTAAAAAGAACATTGAACCAAAAACATATGCACACTGAAAATCCTAATCCTCAACAAAACTACTTTATGATACTTTAATTGTACACAAGTGAATATTTTGAAAAACTATTTGCTATAAAAATAAAATCATAGCAAAAGATTGAAATCATAGCAAAAGATTCATATATTACATGAAGTATGACATAAACAACGAAAAATAAATTTTTAACTTGTATGCATGGTCTTATTCTTTTTATATGGCTTAAATACATAAAACAAAGACACATTTTATTTTATTTCCTTCGTTTGGTAAGTAATAAATGCTACAGAATTCTTGTTTTCCTTTAAATGTTCAATAATTTTCTAACGAACTTTATTTTCCCGATAGCAATAAATTTATTATGAAAAAACAAATTCTCAAGAACCGATGTCAACAAAACTTTAGTGCTAGAAATTGATATTGCAGAATCAGATTCTAGTTCATTATATATAGAAGTTTATTCAACAATTAACCATTTCTCTGATTATATAGAATTATTTCGGGTTCATATATCTTGCAGTTAATCATTATTCCGATAAAATTCGGGTGTAGCAGAATTTATCAGTGTGATTTTTTTTTACGTTTTTACTCAGTCTGAAGCTTTAAAAAGGAAGAGAATATTTTGCTTTGATTTGCAAGTTCTGTCATTGGATAATGGAAATGAACACCTGTTTTATCCGATTGCATATAAGGCGACTTTGGATAAATAAGAACAGTGACGTTAATAGGACACGAACGAGATCAAATTGAGTAATAAATTCAATGCACTCGAGGAAATTGAGTTAGACCCACCTGAGGATAACCCAGAAAATACCAATGCACAAATAATCCCAAAGATCCCACCCATAATGCTGAAATATGTAAACAATTACAGTACTATTCTGAAATCAATTAAAGATACTTTCGGCCCCAAGGAATGCAAGCTAACGAATGGTTTCATAAAAATCTTCCCGGACAGTGAGGAAAATCACCGAGAAATTAGAAAATATTGTGAACAAAATAACTTGAAATTTTTCATTATCCCCCCCCCCCCCAAATCGATCAGACCAGTTAAAATTGTTATTAGAGGTTTACCCATTGACACTGAAATGGATGAAATTAAAAATGAACTATGCGAATTAGGCTTCTCTATAAATAAAATCACGAGAATGACCCAATACAAAACTAGAAAACCACTTCCCCTCTACTTAGTAGAACTCCATAAAAATGAGATAATTGATGAAATTTTCAACCTTAAAACTTTGGGTTATCTAAAAGTTAATATCGAAAGTTATCATGGACGTAATTCAGTTTCACAATGCTTTAATTGTAATCTGTTTGGTCACACTGCAATTAACTGCTCTATGCAACCGCACTGCCTTAAATGTGGAAATAACCATCAGACACGTAATTGTAATATCAGCGAAAAAGTAACCGAACCTAAATGTAGCAATTGCGAACAACTTGGGCACACCGCAGCGTACAGAGGTTGTCCCAAGTTCCCCAAATTAAATACCCCCCGGCAAAATAGAACTAATTACTTTAATTCTAATCTAAGAAAACCCAACTTCTCTTACGCCAACTCCTTAAAAACTAACCTCCCCCAACTAAATCCCATGCCTCCGAATGATAAAGTACATGATAACTTGCCCTCTTCTGAAGAAATTAGAGACTTAATTGAAGCATTTAATGAAATTAGAAATGTTTTACAATTATTCCCCAATTTAATCCAAGCCGCTAAAGAAATGAAAAAGAATATTGATCCCACTGCAAAAGTTCTGATCCTACTTAATTCTATCTGCAAGCCAACTTCTCCTTAAACTAAAGTTCAAAATTTCTCGCGTAGGTATATATAGGATTCCCAGACAGCCAATAGCATCCCTTCCTCTCTCTCTCCTCTCCCACCCCTAGCGGGTACACCAGTTCTCCTGGCAGTCCAAGGCAGTTCTTCACTAGCAGCGCTACCATCAACATCAACCAAGGCAGAGGATAAGCCCCTGGCGGGGCTAGGTGCCTCTCTAAATGGACTCATAAGAACAGTGACGTTGAAAAAATGTTTTAAAAAATAATGATTGTGTACAAAAATTAAAGAGAAGCAGATGATTTTTCAGAGGAGTGAAATATGAACTTTAAACATAGTGGACTAACATTATATATATATATATATATATATATATATATATATATATATATATATATATATATATATATATATATATATATATATATATTCGTTATCTAATTGGCAAACTTGGGAAAGAAAACTACTGATAAAACTATTCTTTACAGATATGAAAAAATAAAATCCAACTTAAAACTTGCCTATTGTGTTTAATTTCAAATCTTCATAAAGAATTTAATCTACTATATAAAATGATTTTTTTATGTCCCTATTTTATGCGTTGCTGTCCCATTCGACCGAATGCGATATAACTTTGCCGACTTGTTTGCACTTTCGAGGAGGTTACCATCTTAATATAATTATTATATCTAAAGAAAAAAAAAAGAACAGATATTATTAATTCTCCCCTTCTACATCATTTAATTTCGATGAATGTATTTATTGTCGACAAGATATAAATATCATTTTTTTAAAATCATTCCTAATTAAACAAGTTAGCTGTTTCGAATTTCAAACGATATTTCTATTACAATCTTTTTCTAAGGCAACATCGCAAGGAGTACCAGCTAGTAATAAAATAAAACAATATTATGATTTTTGCATTCTTTTTTAAACTGAAGAAGCAAAAAACATAATATGTATATGCATAAATGTTGATAATATATAATAGTAAACAAAAAATTCAACGGTCATTTTATTACTAATAACAAAAAAAATTATTTGTTCCGCAACCTTTTCACGAATGTCAATTCAGAATTGTTTCTTATGCCATAATCTTTGAGTGGTTTATCATTCTCTGTGAGCTTTTGGCCATCGTAGTAAAGCCAGTATGTCCTCCAGATGTAACGCCAACTGATGGTTCTTTCACAACCCTCTCTTTTCTAAAAGAAAGAAACAACGAATTGGATACTAAAAAAAAAAAAAAAAATACAAACAATTCTGTTACAACTCTATAGTTAACACCTCAAAATAATTTATACTTAATTCAACGAACGACAGTGATCTCCACAAAACTTTCTTGCGTACTTTAATAAATTTATCATGCAAGAGAATACCTTACATGGCATTGGCATAAAAATACTTACAAAATACTAACTTTTGGCATCAATTTAGCATTTTTACTGAATCTATCGCGTAATCAATGGCGAGTTATTTGGCGATTATTCTTTGGTATACGTTTATAGTTTCCGAAAGTAAAATTTCTGTTTTGGACACGTTTTTCCCCATCAGTTGAAACCAAATCCCATACCAAATTCGATAAATTTAAGTCAATGTGTTTTTGAATCGTAGCGTCTACATAATTCTGTAAGTACAGATTGACAGACAGTCAATCAGTAATTGGACTTGGACCAAAATTTGATATTTGTCTATAATATAGATGTTAACCCTTTGACTATCAGCGGGACTTGGTCACCAAATAAATAACAGATTCAGTTTGTTTCACCCCTACGCCAACGAGTTTAGGCTTCGCATATTTTCTGTCGATTATTTTAAACGATTCTGTTTATTTCCATTATGCTTGATGCATTTAAAATCAAACATTGTTAATGAATCGATTTTTCCTATTCATTTTGAAGCACTTTCGAATTAAAATAACACAGAATGTAGAAATTTAGAAATTTCTAATTAATATTGCGTATCCCAACTTAAGTAAAAAAAAATCACGCATTTTGCGTAGCCACAATTGGTTTTAAATCCTCAATTTGCGTTCAAAATTCAATGCTAGTACAATTTTTTGATCAATTATTTACAGTAGTTTATCGTTAGGCCGGGATAGTCTGGTTGGTATGGCGTTGGATTCCCATATTGGGCTGCGAGTTCGAACACCATGTATAAAAAGGAGAATGGAAAATTACCAGGAAATGCGATTCTGTTTTATTTCTATACACATTTATATTAATTGTAATTATTTAATAAAGAACAACTAAAATAAAAAATTTCTTTGTTAACCTAAGTAAGAATTGAATTTTAAAATTATTTTTATATTAATTGTTTTATGTACCTGACATTACCTACAGCACTTATTTTAGCCTTAAAAAAACTCTTTAACCTGCTTGTTGATTTTCATGACGCATACACATAAAGAAATTCTTATCATACGGATAAGAACTCGAATTCGTGGAAATACACAGATATCTGATGATTCGCTGGCCGCGCAAACTACGAAAGAATTTTGTTTTCGTTCAGAACTTAGAATTTTCATTACGAACAATTTTAGGCAAGGTAAATGACATTTGTTTAAACTATCTGACGTACGTTGACTTTAAAGATTATATCATATTTGTTTTGTAATTCAGATGTTTTGTTATTGAACTGCACCTTTCGGAACCTGAAACTTTAATGAAATAAACTACAAGCTTATATCACCATTACGATAAAAAATATATTATTCTGCATAAATAAACAGTTAGTAAATATTTTTTTCCCTTTATGCTTCAGTAAAAAAATATTTCATAGATATCTGCAATATCTGCTGACAAACTATTTTTACTAAAATTTTGAATATCTAATTGACGTTCAAAGAATAAATCACGATTATTAGCTCTATTTTGACGAGTTCAGATGAGCGATCTAACAAGATATATCCATTTCAAAACGTTTTGGCTATCATAAATGTTCGATATATACATCATATATATACAAGATATATAAATACGTCTACCAATAAGATGATCATTTAAGCTCTTATTTTTAACTAGCAGTACCCGCACGGCGTTAACCGCGGCATAGTATCCAAGAAGAAAAAATGGCTTTAAACATAAGTCTAACCTCCATCCGATATGACATGGGCATGTTACGCAACATGAAATGTAATGATATGTTTAGAAATTATCAAAAATAGCTACAAAGCAATTTTTATAGAATACATTCAAAAAATATTAAAACTATTACAAAGGTAAAAATATGATATGTCTGTAGACAAAACACAGGCAGTCATTTCGAGTTTGGATTCCCTTCTATTCGGCATAATGAGATTTGAATCGCTGTTTAAAATCAGACGTAAACAAAGAAATGTACCGCACATATGCATAACACAGCTCTTGCTATTTGCACATGCGCAGTTTGTGGTTTTCACGCATGTGCGGTTAAATTAAAATTGCAATTATAAAACTCCCCTTTTAATTTTGATACAATTTTAAAGAACTAAAACCTTTCCCAATAAATGCTATACAAAATGGTATAAATATCTCCAATATCCATTTACTGTTTATCGAGTTTTAGTGGTTTCAACGTATAGACGCTTTCAGGAGACTTCATTTTATACTATGTATAAATACGAGAATGGTTAATTTTTTTTAACTTCGTGAATTTTTATTTGTTTTATTGATTTCCAAATGGTCAACATTAATTTTTGTAGACAATATCGCAGTATATTAATCTTGCGTCAATATTCGGCACGTTATACCGTCTTCGCCAACGGTTTAGTAACTTACTGGCGACGGATTTAAATTTGGCGATAAAGATCAATGGATTACAATATTGCAGGATAGCCATAATTAGCGGTTTGGCAACTCATGGGCGATGACTTCAAATTTGGCGATAAATTTGGACGGTATAATATGTTAGTACCCAATATCCAAAACAAATATAATAGAACATTTAGAAACTGATCAAGTATATTTGATAACTTATTAGTAAAATACCTAACATTTTATTATTCATAGAGACTGTACTTTTTGTGAACAACAATGATCGCTATGTTTTGGCAATTGTTTAATCGACTTTGTGAGTTCCTGTTAAGCTGGAAGCACTGAATTGCTGCATAAACTACTTAATAAAAACTCCGTCAATGTATGCATGCTTATGGGTTTATTAGCATAGACCTTTGACTTTAAACGATACCATAAGAAGAAATCCAATGGTGTTAAATCGCACAATCTATGGGGCCAATGCTCAAATTGTGGCCACCAGTCTTTCATTATTTTTCAGATATTCTTCAACAATGAAAACATGTTGTTCTATCTAGTAACTCTCCATTTTTACTAACCATTAATAATCAGTTATTAATAGTTTCCTCTCTCGGAAGAGAAGCGTCTCGGTGGACTAGCGGAATATTAGCTGTGACTTACTGTTTGCTGTGCTATACGATAGCTGTTTTGCAGCCTGTGTTTATTGCGCGTAAGGTTTGCATTTACGCTGTAAGTGACTGATTACTGCTGGATTGTGTTTATCTGAAGTTTTACTTTCTCAAGTCATCCTGTAAATAGCTGTAAATAAATTTGTTTGTGCTGTCCCCAAATAAATTCCCTTCAATTCAAACCCTCTACGCTAAAAACGTAACAATACCAAGATTCTGATAGGGAAAATATTTTTTCAAAGTGCTTATATAATCACATTTTGACGGGGATTTACACAATACATGCCTAACAGGCAAGGGAAACACAGGGTCTTTTCAAAGGAATGTGTTTGTCTGGGCAATTTTCATCTCTGTCACTGAGCGTAAGAATCTGTGACTTTCAGCCGATTCAGCAATTTTACACAGCTTCTGTTGAATTAATGAACTAGAACAAGTAGAACGTATCAGAAAATAAGAGAATATTTTAGTGTGAAGTTACTATGACTAACTTAAATTGAAAATTAAGAAATGAATTTGAATTGAGAGTTTAAAATATCATTACATACATATGCCATGATTGCAGCTAATTAATGACATAATGGCATGATTGCAGCTAATGCGATAAATGCGAAATTCTGCCTTCGGACAAAATATGAAACTGACTTTGGGTTGATATTTTTTTGATACAGGACAGCAATAGAAACTTAAATCAAGGGTTTATACCATGAGATTCAGACAGTATGATATAAATGATGACAAAGACAAGAGACTTCAGGTTAAAATTGAGTTTTAAAAATATGCTTGGTGTAGATTATTATAAAGCAGCAACAACAAAGAGTTATCTTATGTAGAGCCAAGAATCACCATTTGATTGAATTGCAAACTCTAAATCTTACCAGTTTCAGAGTGACATGTCGTTGAATGGCCTTCTTTAAATCGGTGACAGTGGCTTTCTGCTCAACAACAACCGAGTACTTCTGATTGTCGGCTCGGTGGATGACGACGGTCATCGCGCGGCCGTGCTCCAGGGCCAGCATCGAGTTCAGCTCGTCTAATGTCACTCCGAGAGGTAGGTACTGAAGCAAAGGATCCGACTTTATAATGTCCGTTATTCCATTCTCCACCAGGGCGAGTGCTTCCTGGTGCAACATTATGCCAGGTTTGGTATCTTCGGAATTTCCTATTGACTGATGGTCATCTTTCATTTCGTCAGGTTGGGCAGACGGGTTAAAATCCATTTCTGAAATACAAAATAATGATATTTAAGTACAAGAGACGATTTGAATCAAAGTAACTTGGTGAGGTATATGGGAATTATATAACACTTGCCAGTACATTAAACAGATGAGAAAAAAATATTAAAATTTTGTAGGAAGCCAACGGTTAGTAACTCAATGGCGACGGATTCAAATTTGGCGATAAACCGTCGACGCCAACGAAACCAACAAAACGGCGGACGACAGTTAAGATTTGAAATTTTTTTTTAATAATGGCGGATTTTTGCCATCATGGGCGGTATAGCAACCCATTGGTGACGCCTTCAAACATGGCGATAAAAATCGACGGTTTAATAAGTAAGTACCGTAATAATTACGAGATATTAACTTTTGACGTGAATTTAACATGTTTACTGAATCTATGGTGCCATCCTTGGAAAGTTTTGAAGCCATTAATTCCTTACAAGTGATTACTAGTATTTAAAAATCGAATTTGTGTCTAAGCCATATTCTTTCCAATCTATTGAAACAAAAAATTGGCATAAAACTAAACTTGCAATCACAAAATCACGCGCCAAATTTGATATGTTTAAGTCATTGCGTTTACATCTCAAGTACAGACTGTCAAACCCTTGGATTTCACTCAAAATTTGATAAGCGTCTATGCTAAAGATATGAAATCTATATACCGAAATTCATCCACCTAGATCTCTTCTTTTTGGAGTTACCGTGCTAATTTATATTCGAACAGGTGGACAGACAGACTTTCTATGAGCAGTGTTTGCACAAAATTTAATAGAAATCTGCAAATTTGATCTTAAACCTTTACACCAGATTTCATTAGTCTATTTCAAAATGTTTTTGAGTTATCTTTGATACATACATACATACATGCATGCATACAGAAAAACGGACATTTCCCAAAAATGTGTTTTTCGATTCATGGTGATTCTAGAAAATCTCGAGTTCGAATTTTTTGACGGTTATCATATTTTCTCTATGCTTTGGATACGAGAAAGTAAAAATGCAGAAATCAAATTTTATTTTGAAATTCAGTTATGTGGTCATAAGCTGCGATTGACAGTTGAGTCTGGGAAAACATGTATGGATAAACTCGAATTTAACAACTCAATATTTCACTGCAACCTGATCGAAATTAATTCTTACTCAATAGTACATAAATATTTTTCATTTAAGTGAAATAATTCAAAAGAACAAAACTGCATCCGTTGTTTACTTGAACAAAAAAATATCCATATAAATAAAAATTTGAGAACGGCTCGACTACATTGATTAATTTCTTTTTTAATATTTACGTTAAGACACAAGGAAGGTTCTAATAGAGAGAAAAAACGGAAAAATAGTGAGAAAAACAGTAAAAACAACACTTTTCTTACTTTCCCGCCAAAAATCTTCTTTTCTCCACCGCCAAATGCGTCAGACTCCCCCCCCACACACACACACGCTGATGAGGTAAAGCTTAACGTGTTTTCGACTGATTGTTTCATACAATTCTGTTTATTTTCTTAGAGTTTTATGTCTAAAATTAAACATTGTTAATTCAACGATTTTTCGTATCTGAAGTACTTTCGAATTAAAATAATACAGAATAAAGGACATTAAAAATTTCTAATCTGCATTGCGTTACCCCAAATGGTGTAGGAAATTCACGTATTCGCATTGTCTGAATTGAAGTGTGAATTGCAATTTTTGACAGCTGTGTTTTTATTTTAATTTAAAAAAATTTTAAAAATGTGTATAATACTGTTGTAGCTATCTCAATCTCGATCGATAAATAAAATAAACTTGATTATAAAGAAACTAGCTCTTACCCGCGTGGAAATTTTGATGTGTATATGTGAGAACTGACAGTCTAATCACAATGTAAAATGTTACCAAAACCGAATGCATGCATACATTTTCAGCGTCAATTGGAGCGACGCAAAGACGTGAATCTTACGTACCAGTTGGGGTAATGCAATGCATATTAGAAAATTTTAATTTCAATTCAAATATTTTATTTTTATTCAAAAGCACTTCTGGAGGAATCAAAAAATCTATTAATTAACAATGTTTAATTTTAAATTTATCATACACTACGAAAATAAACAGAATCGTTTGAAATAACCGGCCGAAAACATGTTACGTCTAACATCATTAGCATGGGGAAAAAACCACTTAAAAGCTATGTACTTGAAACTATAAAGGTACTTTTAAAAATGTAATCGAAAATGATGAAAATAGACAAAAAAAATATGTACAGCAAGAAAAAAATTCAAGAGAAATGAACAAGAAATATCGAATTATATTAACACAAGAACAGAGTAAGAAAAAAAATTAATAAACCTTTTTTTTAGAATAGTAAGATAATATTAAAATGAAAATAGGAAACAGAATAATAAAAACAAACGATTAGATTTTCTTTTTAATTTTTTTGTTCTGATGAAAAAGGCTTTCTGTCGGGAAATCCTACAGTAAATCACAAAGAATTCCATTAGATACGATAATATTTAAAGAATGGCGGAAATAGAAAAATAACTATTCGAAAAGCTCAAGCAGATGTTTTCAGATTTTTTTTATTTTTTGGTGGAAAAGCTAGTTTTTAATTAATAAAAGATTAACCACTCAATCCACAAGAATAAAAATTAGCCTAATGTTTCTCTGTAGACTATAATATATCTTTGTGCTAAATTTCATCCAATTTCCTTCAGCCGTTCTGGCGTGATTGAACACCATCCATCCATCCATCCATCCATCCAAACTTTCACATTGATAATAGTAGTATAGATTTGAACTTAATTTGCCGTTTTGTTTTATTTCAGGTATGAACTGAAAATAAATTGTTTTTAGGTTAGTTGTGTGATTTTCCATGCGTATGAAGTCGCGGGTAAAAGCTAGAACGAAATAAAATTACTTTAATTAGAAGTACATCTGAGCATCTACTGAAGGTCGTCTTTAAAGATTGCACCCCCTTTCAGCAACATCCCTGTCGCCTGAAATACAGAAATAGGCACCCTTCACGAAGAACTTGTCAGTTTAATATCATGCTTTCAAAGCAGAATTTCACTCCCCTCTTTGTTGTCTATTTCTACTCAGACCGTAACTCAAGATTAAAGCTTTATTTTCTTTTCATGCACCCGGGGTAATTGTTTAGCAGAAAATGGCAGAATTCGGAGAAGTTTTATTGCCACCGATAAAGCAATGTCAAAAATCAGTGCAGTGGAAGAAACTAAATTAAAGCAGTGATCATTATGATAAGACTTATTTATGGAAATACATGTAATTTGTTCTTTATTCTATAATATGCATTATTATCATGTCAGAACATATTGTTATTTTGGGAATGAGGTAGACAAAAATCCATAGGCGAAAAATAAAAATAAACCGTAGGCGAAAAATTGAAATTTTATTTATTATCTTCACGAGCACTTTAAAATATGTGCTTTTAATAATGCGTTGCCATTGCATTTATTGAATATTGAATAATTGGCTGATTAAGGACTTCAAAAATTCGCTACAAAGTCTGCAGCAGTGAGAATTCTAAGATAGACGAAAATAAATAAAGATTAAAATAATACATGCCATGCATATTTCGATGTATCATGTCAGAACATCATTTCTTAAACGGCCAAGCACCACGTGCTCGTGCAAGTTAAATTATATTTTTATTCATTTTAATGGTTTCATTGAATGAGTCACTTTAGTATTGCAAACGATCCAAAAAACTTTGTCTCGCATTTATAGTTTAAAGAAATATCGCATTTCCTATTTATTTTATTTCATATAAAGACACGCTCAAAATGACATTTTTCTAGGTTTTATTGGCTGTAGTCATTAACTTATTAAAAAAAAATCAGAGATTTCGTAAATGAGATGGCAACGCTTTATTAAAAGCTGATTTTTGAGGTGTTTGTACAGATAATAAAATTTTTATTTTTCACCAACGGATTTTTGTTGAAGCTAAAATCAACATCATGTTCTGACGTGATAAAAACTAGAAAAAAAATACACTAAATTAAGTTTATGAATTGTTTGCAAATAAAAAATTAATCACTTATGCGTAAAAAGATATTTCTTATCGATGAATTTTAGCATATGCTACCGAATTGAAATCTAAGAAAAAATCATCAATTTAGTGTGCATGAAATATAATTCCATTCGAAAAAATATTCTCAAACGTTCGTCAAAGGCACATTTTTCCTTTTTAAAATTTTTAAGTCGCATACATATACGCATGAATATGGGAGAAAAAGTCAGGGGGGAAAAGTTTCCCCTAAACTTTCTCGCATACTTTCAAATAACGGAGCTATCCCCACCCCCTCCCCTCATCCCCAATAAAATGACAAAAAAATGATACTGATTTTTATTTTCAAAATATTGCATATGAGCAGGGCTCGACTAAGCCTAGTTGGGGCCCGGCGCAAAAACGTCTTTCTGGCCTCCTCTGATTTACTACCTCAGTAATGAAGAACATTTATTAAAGGAAACGAAATAAAATTTTTATTCGATTTTGGAGGCCCCACTTATGAGAGGTGGGGCGAGGCAACGGTCTCTCATGCCTCTGCCTTAGGCCCTGCACATGAGCGGTTTTTGCTGCTTAGTATAAGTAAGAAAATTAGTATGCATTTTCAACGTCTTTTTTTTCCGACTGATTGAAATAAAAATTCATCCCGGAACTACAACTTTAACTCTTTGCACTCCAATGGTGCCTCTGACTCATCATTCAAGATTGTGCATCATTTTGACGTTTTATTTATTTTTCAAATTGAATTGTTAAAAACACCTACATAATGGCTAAGAGATCTAGATTAATGTTTTGAAGAAATTCGACTTAAAAGAATTATGTATATTTATTTTTCATAGCAATAAACAAATCTTTGAATTAGGTGAATAATTTTGCATCTAATTATTTTTCGGAGTGCGAAGGGTTAGTAAAAAGATCACATATCAAATTCGATTTACTTAAATTGATGCGTTTTTGAGTTATAACGTTTACATACAGACGACTGTATAGACCGACAGACGGTATATTCGTCAATGGACGAGATTAAAAATTTGATAACGATAAGCACTTTAGATGCTTAAACTGTGCGCCTCAAATTTCATTTATCCAAATCATTGTCTTTCTGAATTATCGCATTTACGTAAATGCGAAAGTGCTGATGGTCGATTCCTAAAAAGAATTGACACAAAATTTGTAACTGATCGATACTTCGGATGCTAAATCTATATAAAATTTTTTATTCATCTAGCTCTTTACGTTTTGAAGTTATCATGTACATTTGCAGCCGGATATCCAGAATTCCAATGTATGGTTTCCGCTCAGAATTTAATAAAAATCTACAAAATTGTCCAAAATATTATATACAAAATTTCATCCGACTAGTTGAAAATGTTTTATGCGTAATCATGTTCATAAGCGAACAAACATAATTTCAATATGTTTGTCGAACTCAAAGAGTTCAGCAACGTCAAAATCTTAAATTCGAATGTTTTTGTCGACTGACGATATCTTCTTTATTTTTTTGGGGGAAAAAAAAGTGGAAAGAAAAGATATTTTAACGGCGAACTCTTCAGACACTATCCAATGTGGAGCGATGTCTGAAAATTGTAGTTTGTTCTAGACTGTCTTTGCGACTATAGGCGATACTTATCAAGAAACTGTTTACCCCGTGATTCCGGTTTCTTAAATCGGAAGATCGAGTACCAATAGAGTAGAAACTTCTGAGGTTCTTATCATTACTTTCAGTTTCTCAATTGTCGCATTGCTTCGCTATCAGTTAAATTGTAACACCTGTATTTCGTAATTATTTAAAATAAAACGAGGAAGATACTAACTTCTCCTGATTTATGAATGAAAAATCTATTTCTAAAGATTAGACACAGTTCAGGTAATTTTATTTTATTACATTATTATTTTATTACCTCGTTTCATTTTCGTTATAAAAAAATTAAACACAATAATAGGATATACAGTTTATTGAAATTTCTTACTTTTTTTCTTAAATAACTTACTATAAGCATTCAATCTTTAACCCTTTGCACTCGGAAAAGTAATTCGATGCATAATTATTTAATATACAAGGGCTTGTTTATAGCTTCAAATATGTGTGTGTTCAAAATTGAATTTCTCCGTCTTTTTACAATTCTGTATATATTTTCAATAATCAAAATTGAAAAATAAATAAATAAAACTTCAAAATGATGCATCACTGAGTGCAAAGGGTTAATCGCAGCTTCTTTTCCTTCTACATTAAGTGTAACCAATTGTTCAATAATTATTTCCCATAATTTTAATTACATCAATACTTTTAATATTTTTTGAAAACCATGCCATGAATTTTTATAACGAATGAAACTCATAAAAAATAATTCTGATTCAGTTACTGTAGAAAATATAGAATCAATGTTTCCATACATAAATTTATAGAATACAAATTTTTATAAGAATGTCACAAAACTGAATACTACTAAAAAGAGTAATAATATTATACAGTATATAATAGTACTTGCTCTATTTAACTTCCAGGGCACTTCAAAAAGCAGACTTAGCACATTTATTTAACATACACAAAATTGTGTGCACAACAGGTTTTCAGTTAAATTTGATCACAAATCTACAATCAAATGGGTTGAAGTCTGAAAATATATATTGCTGGAGACTTCAAATAAAAGACTGTGACCTATATTAATTAGCAAGTATAAATTAGTTGTTTTCAATTAATCAAAAAACTACAGATTAATTATAAAGTTGAAGATGCAGATTCATAAGACAATAAGGATATCTTATCTTTGCTACCACCGAAATTTTCAAAAAAAAAAATGTTTAAAAACTATGTTTTTTAGCTCATTTGCATTTATAAATAATACTTGTATACAGTTAGTAGCCCCACACAATGGTCTTTTTTTTTAAAAAAAAAAAACTTGGACATTATGTTTTCAAAGAGTTTTAGCACAGTGATATTTCCTTTTTAATTTATTGACCAAACCTATACAAAAATCTTTTGCATATTTATCTAATAAAGAGTAATTTTCTAAATTTTCACTCCATCTTGCTAGGTAACTGAACATATTTGCAATATTTCACATGAAATCTAAAAGATTTCAAGAGAATAAAAATTAATAAATAACATTTTACTGAAAATGCTCTTCTGCATTATAGCTTTATATTTCACTTCCAAATTTTTCTAGTTAGCCATCGAAAGTTTTCCAGAAATTATTATAGATATTTTATATTTACTTTTACAGGTGAAACAGGCAAATAGATCTTAGTAGAAAAGTTCTTATATTTAATTTTAAAAGAAAATGCAAATAAGGACAACAAAATTTCCCTCTTGACCTGATACCTTCTTGGATTAAGCTAGTTTTGAGGCTTTATATTCAAAACCCATGAATTCAAAAAATATGTTATATAGCTAACAAGACAGAAATGGGAAAACTAACGTGGATAGTGTTGCATTAAATCAAACTAACTTATTTTTCCAAACTACTTAAAAAACCTCTAATAAACTTCAAGAATTATTAAAAATGCAAGTAAAATAAGATTAATATAATTTTTTATGACATTCATAGAAGGATCATCTATGATCTTTGGCTGAGAAATAGAAGTCTTTTTATAACTTTTAAATTTTAAATAAAGTATAATTACTTTTATTTTGATAGCATTAAAGTCTGATAACTCTAAAAAGGAAGATACCAAACACATATGCGTAAGCATTAAAACAAAATGGTAAATAATGTTTCAAAAATTGCAACAAATTTTAATTTTTTATGCATAGAGAGTAAATATTCAATTTGTTGATGCTTAATAAGTAATTATTGAAATTAAGTTCAAATAAATAGTAAATAATTAAGAAAATAAATGTGTCAAAAACATCATGACCAAATGCAAATGCGAAATTTCATTTTGCATCAAACTTGAGTTATTTATATTACTCATATTTGCAAATAGGGACATTTTACATCTAAGAGCTAAAAAAAAAAAGTAGAAAGAAAAATAAATAAAAAAGTAAACATTACATTTAATAGCAAAATTCTACTAAACACATTTTGAGCAAGGCAAACTTTAAAAAATTGCAAATAAATATTTAGAATTAAAATTTTACTATACTTAAATATATTAAATAATATATTCCTTAAAGGTGCCGTAAAATTGATTATAAAGAAGTCAAATAATAATAAATGATTGTAACTCAAATAAAATAAATTTTTGGTGATTACAAAATAACTCTTTTAATATTACAAAGTTGTGGAATTTACTATACATTCAAGATATTGCATTGCATTAATTTATAAAATAACAACAAATTTATTGATAGCTATTGTTTAATATGTTATAGTAAATTCTTATGTAAGTTATCTAATAATATTTCATTTAAATTTTTACTTGTTAAAAGAATCTACATTTATTCTCTCGGAAGTTTGATACATTTTCGACACTTGTGTAAATCTGACGCACTTAAATGGCTGTAATTTATTAGGTATGTCTTTCAAACAATTCTAAGAACATCTTTTATAATTCTAACCTCTTTTTATAGTACATAAATTTTTTGCCTTTACTATATATCCTATATGCCCAAGAAGCAACGCTCTATTGCTTAAGTACAAGGTTTATAGTTCAAATATTTGGGCTAGGAACTTTGTTTTGCTTGCTTTAAAAAATTCTAGAAAAAATTTAAATATATCACAATTTTACAAATTAAAAAGATTTTGTAAAATTCAAATTTGATTTAACTTTGATTTGATTTTAAAAAATCTAATCAGCTAAACAAAAATCAAATAGATGACTTTTATTTCTTGATGGTTTTTCCTGTTGATAGACTCTGTTTATGAAACTCACATTATGTTACTTGCCTGAAGAAGAACAACTTTTTAACTAAATGGTAATCAAAGTCTGAAACTATCACTGGATGCTTTAATGATTATCATCATTATATGATTAAATATCATATTTCAATAAAATAGCATTTTAATATTCTAATCACCTGTACATTCATTCAGATACAAGTTCACATGAAAAGAGATATACAAAATAAGAATTGTAAACTGAATAAGAATTTTAAGCTTTTAAAATTGGAAATAAAGCAAACATGAAAAAAATGCATGCTCACAGTAATTATTATTAGAAATATTAAATACAATGAAAATTTATGTTTTAAAATACCTGTAAATTAGCTAAACGATATTTTTAAAGAAAACACATTAAAAATTACGAAGATACAATCCTACGCAATTTTGACTTTTGAGAAGCTTTAGAAATTACAGTTAAATTATTCATTTTTTGAATAGTTACAAATCATTTTGAATTAAAATGACAAATGAAAGAAATATTAATAAACATGAATTTGTTTTTCCCTGCTGTCTGCTAGTGCTACAGAAACACAGTTACAGCTACAGTGTGAGGTATTCTTTACCTAAAATAATCTTACATTTAATAGATTAATTAATATGAGAACATTTAATATGATAACAATCTGATGTTCAGAAATCTGAAAGAAATATGATATTTTATTTGTGTTACAGCCCTCAAGCGTCTTCTGTTTTCACTGTTTTCTCTTTTCAATTACTTGCTATTGAGAAGAAAGTTGAGTCAGGATCATTAACATAACACTATAAGTTGTTTAATGTTTGGCAACACATTCGTCTCCGATTATTTTGTTTACAAATATGTTCATTGCTAATGTTTGTATAGGTCTATCACTCCTTTGACATGTGATTTAGCAGGTGTATTATACTTTTAAGACTCGTTAAAGTAAGTATATTTAAATGGCATATTCCAAGATCCATGATAAATGCTTAAGGAATCTGGTGCCTTTTCTTATCATTTATTTGTACTCGTGACTATTGTAAACTTCCCGTTCTTGTTTTCTCTCTATTGGTTGCTTTGTTTTCCTCATTTTCTCCGCAAAATTGCTTTGAGTTCATAATGTAGCAGAACGTTTTTGGCTGTTAACTATTTTGTTTTTGATTCTCCGATTTTCAATATACAGAAATGCAAATCACTTGTAACTTGACGATCTGATATTTTTATTAATAATTAATAATATTTTTCCCCCTCTAATTGAAGTTTCCTGATTCTGTAATGAGTTTTAATTTTACACAAGTTTAAGAAAATTAATTTTTTTTTCTTAATTTCTCTGCTTGTGAAAAAAAAAATTATAGATAGTTTTAATGATTAGGGAAAATACTAAATATCAAGTTTATGGCAAATATTCTTGCTTATTTGTATTTAAAAAAAGAAGAGTCTATCTTTCTGAATTTGCCATTGAAGATTCTCTGTGCTGATGCCTAATCTCAGAATGCTGGTGTTGAAATTGTTTTGTAGGTTTATGTTTAAATTATTATTTATTAACTATCCTAATTATATTTTATTTGCATATATTCATGATTAATAAGTATTATTTTTATATCATAATTTAAACCAATTTTTCCAGCTATGTCTAACATGAATCCCAGCAAACCTATTACTAATTTGAGGGAGCCTGCACTGATGTGCAAAAATGGATGTGGCTTTTTTGGAAATCCTGAATGGCTGGGTTATTGTTCACTATGTCATCGTGAGATGAACCAGAAAGTAAAGCCCGAACGATCTTCCAAGGTTTCATCTAAAAAGTTAGTGTTTTTGTTATTGTTTTTTTTCCTGTAGTGCTTTAACAAATGATAATGACAATATATTTTTCTATATTTCTAAGTCAATTTGAAGAATTTCTTTCTTACTTGGTGAATTTTGTTTAGTATTTTTTATTATTCAAATTATAATACCTAAACTGATTTTTTAACTCTGTAAGAATACATCTAGTTAGTAATTTTGAAAGCATTAGTCATTGCTTCACTTTCTCCTAATTCTATCATGATTTAGATACTGTTATATTTTTCTTAGCATATATTTCTAAATTTTTCTTCATGTGATTTTTCCCCAATCCTTTGTCTCTTTTGCTTAAAATTAAGTATAGGAAGCATTGTTTTTCTGAGGTTTTTGTTTTAAGATTTTATGATACAGAAATGATTTTAAATTTATAGAGTGCAAAGAAGCTACAGTGATGCTCAGGACAGTTCTCTAAGTTTAGGATTTTCAAAATTCGAGGAGAAGAAGAAGCAACAGTCTGAAAAAAGATCCAAAACTATTAAAAGCATCATAAAAAGAGGACATACTACTAAAGGTACATTTTTCTCTATTTGAAAGTTGTTACTTTTATCATTATACAATTTATATATATTAAAAGTAGTATCTTATTATTGTATTTTTTAAAATATACTTCTTCTAAATCTCTTAATATTTCAATATCTCCTTAAGATAAACTAATGACTTATATATACCAGGTACTTTTCCATTAGCTAGGCACAAAAGAAAAATCACCAACTAATGTAGAATTCAGCTGAATTTTTTTGGTGATTTTTTGTTTGTGCCCGGGTAATGGAAAAGTACCATATACTAGAATTCTTCCTGACTTTTAAATCAGATAGAAAGGCTCAATGTTTTGCCACATACTCCCTATTTCAAATTGTATTAAGATTTAGCACACTTTTCCTTTATATTTTTTTGCAAATAAGAAAAAAATTTAAGAATGAAGATGACAAATTGCAATTACAAATAAAAATTAATTATATTATTTAATTTTTATTGTAATTTTATATTTTTCTTATCCCAATATAATATATATGTATAAAATAATCTAAAATATATTTTTAAATTTTCTGTCTGAGCTTTTATATATTAAGGTAGTTTTATCTATTTCTTTTTTATAATAAAATCATTCATTAAAAATCAAGTACATTTCATTTGTTTGATTTTTTTTATATGAGAGAGATTACCTAATATATGAGAGAGATTACCTAAGCTCTGTAAAAAAAATTGTTATGACCTAAAGATTGAAAATAAATTAGGAATTGATGTTTTTTTAGTAACTAAAAAAAATTTACTTAAAAATAGTCATTGTAATTAAGACAGGATCTTAAATAAAAATAAAATCTTGTAGTTGAAGTTTTCTTTTCTAATTAATTTTATATACAAATTTTTAAATATCTGAATAAAACAAAAAGATACTACAAGTGCATTTTAATTAGCAGTGCATTTTGTGTTTGTATATGTGAGGGGGGGAGACTTAAAACTTGATTTAAAAAAAAATGTGTGGTTTTTTTTTTTTTTTTTTTTTTGTATTGCTTAGTTTTTGAACATGTAAATGTATTCTATTGATTATGTTTGTCTATAACATACTTGACCAATGATATACACATAAACCCATAGTTCAAAAATGGCATATGGTTAATGCCCCAATATCTTTTTTTATAATGTGACATTTGATATTATGTTTTGCTGTTTTAATTCAAGTACCATTTCCCATTGCAAATTTTTAAATGGTGCCTGGAATTTTTAGAATTAGTTATACAATTCTAAGAACAACTCAATAATAAAAAATAAAAAAAAACCCTCATTTTTTTTATTGAAAATCAAAATTTTGTTTTTTATTCAATCTAAGATTATTAGTTTAAAATAACGTTTCATCAGTTATCTGCAAAGAATACCTATGACATTCATGAATGCTCTAAATATTTAATATTTCAAATTGTATTTTCAGTGATTTCAAAAAGTTTTTTCAATAAGTCAGCTATGTTCTTAAATTATTTAAATATATTATTTGTTGTGTGTGTGTCTAATAACTATATTTATCCCCTCTCCTTATTTTAGAAAGCACAAATCAATCTCCATCTAGGGATCTTTATCTAATTAGTGAAGATTTGCTACAAAATAAAGATTTAAAGGAATCAGTTGCCAAAGATGTATCCAAACAAATCCACAAGACTCTTGAAATAATGACCAAGTATTATGATAAATCAATTGATGAACAATCTGAAGTTGTTCAAGAATTCTATAATTTTATGTTCAATAGATGTGAAACACATCCAGCATATCAAGGTATGTATCAAAAATGAAAGTGTAATTCTTTTTTTTAGGTATTTATGAACTTTCCTGTTAAAAAATACTAAATATTATTATTCTTAGATGCATGATAATTAAAATTATTGATTATTGTTTATTAAAAGTCTGGCATATCTTTTCTGCTCTATATTTGGAAGCTAAACTAAAGAAATATTTTACTTTTTTATCTTTAAAAGCTTCCTTGTGTGTATTTGAGGGAAGTTTTTATATTATATTATGCATTCATTTTTGTTTAGATGTAATTTGTTTGATTATGCAATAAATTTGTTCCTAATTATTATTTTTTTTTTGCTAATTTTAAATTTTTCTTGAAAACTTTAAATTAAATGAGTGTGAGATAAACAAGTAAGACCATAAAGTATTTTTTGCAAGGTATTTTGCACTCTGAAATTTTTATTTATAATTTATAATTTTTTTAAATCTAAATTTTTGTATTTTTGAAAGTTATGTGATATAATTCTGTTTTGAATAATCAAGCAGGTATATTTAAAAAAATATTATAGTGATAAATTTTGATTTTTTATAATTATAAATAAATAAAAAAAATTAAAAAATCATTTGTCTTATTAGATATGAGTTCAGAGCAAATTGACCAGTTGTTGGATAAAATTGAAGAAGTATTAATGAGTCATTTACAAAAGAATGTTTCACATCAAATTTCTTCTGAATATGAAGAAAAAGATCTTGCCTTGCAAAAACGTATCAGGAGTCTTCATTTCATAACTTCTCAGCATTTAGGTTTAAATATTACAGAAAGTAGTCCTGAGGTTCGGGATCTTATTGACAAAGCAATTGCAGGTAAATTCATTTTTTACCTTCCTTCAAACTATACAGCTTTGTTTACTCAATATAATTTTAAAATTGATAAAATTTGATAGTCATGTTTCTTATGTGTAATTAAGTTCCCAATATTCCAGATTTTATTTTAATCATATTATCTAATACAGATTTATTAATATCTTCCAGATATTATTCAGTTGGACTCTCAGGTAGCACCCCAGCAAAAAATCAAATGTATTGTTAGTTGTAGTGAAAGTATTTTTAATATCATTAAGTTATGTCAAGGAGTTACTGCTAGTGCTGATGAGTTTCTGCCAGCTCTTGTTTACATTGTTTTAAAGGCAAATCCACCGCTCTTGCAGTCTAATATAAAATATATTACAAGCTTTAGTATTCCAACAAGGCTTCGAAGTGGTGAAGGAGCATATTATTTTACTAATTTGGTAAGTTTTTCTCGTTAGATCTAAAAATAACTTCATTTCTTTCAAATTAAGGAGTGTTTTTTCTTTCTAAAGATTATGTTGATGATTTAATAACTGTACTCTTGTATTAAAATAGAAATTATTTGCAATAACTGCTCTTTGAATTTCTTTATTCTGAACAGCACACATTTAAAATGAATCGGGTAAAGTACTTCAATTACCTGACAATTTCAAGACCTTAATAAATGTTATTTTAAATTAAAACTTTTTTTTTAATTTGGAATTTTTATTCTGGTTTTCTTTATATAATATTTTTCAGTAAAAAGTCTAATAAAAAAACAACAATTCTTTAATAATATTATGACAAAATTATAAAGTTATTCATTAATTTAAATATTTTGAATTGCAGTTTTCAGTTGTTTATTTCTCTTTTTTTAGTGTTGTGCTGTTGCATTTATTGAAGACCTGACTGGAGAATCACTGAATATGAATGAAGACGAATTTCAGCGCTATTTATCTGGAGAAGTTCCCTTGACTCAATCGGATCAAAATGCTTCAGCTTGTGAAGGGCTGCGTGTCATGACACAAAATTTGATAACTCTGAATGAAATGCAAGAAAAGAATACTCAAGTTTTAAGTGACATGTTTAGTCTGCGAGATGACATGATCAAATTTCAGGTAAATTTATTTTTATGAATTTTTCTCTCATCCTCTTTTTTATATAATGAGAGTTGATATAATATATAAGCTCTTTTGCTTATGAGTGTTTCCTATCTTTTAAGTAAAAAATTAAAAAAATTAGAATAGTTTTTAAAGTATTATTTAGCACTACCCTAGTAAAGTGATATTGATAAATTCAAGAGATCTTCTATATTTCAGTGAAGTAAAATCTGTTTAAAAAAAACACATTAGAATCTGCTATTGCAAATTTCAAGTTATCATGTGAAAACTTTTTTTATGTTACAGGATATCTATCCAACAGAAAGATATCCTCTCACATGATTCATATTTTGCAATTACCAATATTTTTTTTAAAAAAGTGATAGTTTTTTTTTATTATTATTATCTCAAAATCAATCAAGCTTTTAAATCTCAGAATTTTTTTTCTTGACAAACCAGTTTAAATTGATTTCAAACAATAATTTGACTATCATATTTTGTATGCATCAATATGGGGGAAAAAAAACAAACGATATTCTACATTCCCACCCACCCTTCCCAATCTCAAAATCATTCAAGCTATGATATTTTTTTTTTCCAACTAAAAAAGTTTAAAGTTGTATATATTTATAACTTTTAATACCTTTCCTTGCAATGTTATGTTCATTCCCATTTTCTTTCCTGTGCATCTTTGTGGATAACTTCTTATAACCTTGTACTTTAATAGGAAGACAGGATAATTGGGTACATGTCAGACATTCACACCAAGTTATAACTTTTTTTTTGATAAGACGCCAAATGTGATACCTTCTTTATCATTTTCTAATAACCCTAAATGCAAAATTTAGATCCCTTAAAAGCAATAAATCACCAGCTTTCTGGCTTGCTATTTGAAACTTCAAAAACACCGAACCCAAACAGCATCATGTTCTCATATGATAAAAAAGAACTTTTACATTTTTAATAAATGCTAGTTTTTAAAATAATAGCACTTGTGAAGCAAATAAATAAATAAATAGTAAATCCTGATGCATTTAATTTTTCCAATAATTATGCTGTTGATCTTTGAGTTATCATTAATTTTTTTATATGTGAATATGCATAATTATTTTAATTGATTTTTTTCATCTAGGAAACCCTACTGAAATGCAAGCCTGTATCTCCATTAACTATCAATCCTACTCCATATACTGTTCCTAGAAATACAGATATGAGCCTCATTCCTGAAGTACTTCGAAGCCGTGTTGTTTTTGGTCCCACCGAAGACATTCTTGTTGATATAGAATTTAAGAATGGTGATTCAAAACCCTTGAATAATGAAAGTTCTGAATGCTTAATGAGTTCTTCAGTTAATATCCAAGCAGATCAAACACAGTCAGATACTAAAGATGATTTCATGTCTGATCTATGCAGTATTCCAAATAGCAATGAGTGTACTCCAGATGCTAAAAGTAATACAAGTACTTTTTCTCCATTGCAAAATCTTCAAGTCTTACTGCCTTCTCAAAAGCATCAAGGTGATGAAAGTAATAGTTCACCAGCTGAAATTTCCACTTCCCACCATAACCCTTATCCTTTACCTATTCACAATTTTAGTCAGCCTGTTGTAAATATTCAAGACTTGCAATATCCTACTGATTTGATTCCTGAAATGAAAGGAGATGACGAGTCTTCAGAATTTGGACCATTTGAAGGTTGTGATGTGACAGAGACAAATACCAATCAGCTTATTGATCCATTATTACCTGAAGCTGGATTCATGGAAGAAAGCTTGAATCTACCCCCTCCATTACAACCTGTTGTAGTTCAGAGTGTAAATACTGATATAGGTAATAATAAAAAATGACTGTTATTACAATTATATAACTTTTAAAAATTTTGGATTTTATGTTAAATATGGAAGTCATTATTTTTAGTGATAATATTTATTTCATTGTTCCTGTTTATAAAATTTCACATAAATGTAGTTTGTACAAAACGCTGGGAATTTAGTTCACTTGTTTTCTGTGATTTTAGATTCTGTATAATTCTTGTTTAATATTTACAATATATGATTCAAATTTGCAGTAGCAGTTTATTTGTTTTGAAATATGAATCTGTAGCAAATTGTCTGAGTGCTTATTTTTGTTTTAGTAAAAAATAGTTAGTTTTATTTAATACATATCTTGTTTTCATTCATTTATATGTGTCTCAAATACCTGTTTTTCCAATGCATCATCTATCACAAGTAAAAATATTGAAGGATTTTCAGTTAAAACAGAGATATTATTTTTGATATCGTGTGTGGATAATTTATGAAAGATTCCTGAATAACTACTTTGAATGCTAAATGCAAATATGTTTTTTTTTGCTGTGATTGATATGTTGTGAATAGTTCATTAATGAAACTTCCACTCAAAACATTTGCGTGATTTTTATTGATTTTTTAAAAAATGTATTATTCATCATGGTAAGACATGTGGTAAATATCTAAAAAGTAATCAACAGAGGATTTATGCAATGATAGTAAAAATTGCAAAATTAACTCTCCATTAGCCTGATGATTACAGTATAATTTTTTTGTCAAGCTTGCAAAACATTAATCAATAATTAAAAGATTGTCATTTTGGATAATGGTAAAAAAGAACCTTTGTTTAAGAAAGATATTCTATTTTATAGTCTTGCAACTTTTGGAGTACCACATTCAACAAGTAAATGACTGAAAAATTATAATTAAGTCATCATAGTATATATATTAAATAAAAGAAGGAGCAAATGATTAAGGAAGTGCTTTTCTTTTGACTACTTGAACAGAATTTATTGTGCTTACAGATTCTATATTATTAATTTCTTAAAAACTTATTTTATTTTTTGTTGATATTTTATTTTTGTTATTTTGTTTCATTACAATTGTTTTTTCCCAAGAGGGACAGTTATGTACTTTAATTTTATTATCCACTTTTATCACTCCAAAGACAAATGATGTGGAATTCATTAATTAAACTATATGAAAATCTGAGCTGACATCAGCACTTCATCAATATTATAGGATGTGTGTCATTTTTTTAGGGTTGTTCTAGAGCATCTTCTGATAGTCGTATATAATTGTCCAAAATATGATTTTAAAAAATGTAATTTTTTAAAAACAATATTCCAATGTTAACTACATTCTTCTTGATGTTATCAAAAAATATTTTAAAACATGGCTATAAAACTGCTCTCATCAGTGTTGAAAAACAGATTTTTTAAAAAATCAGCACAGAAGAAATAAAGTGGGTGAATGTGTGCATTCATACTTCAATTTTTAATAGCACTATGATATTGACTATAGATTTGACTCCAATAGGATGATTTGTTTTACCCATTGTACACAACTAATATGAAGCTTTTAAAAATAATAATGCACTTTTAACTAACTGCCTGTCACAATTTAATGCTTATGTACTTTTAAAAAATGACAAGTATTCTATAGTAGTGAATTATACCATTATATTTGATCTTTTTATATACTGGAATATACTAATTAAAGATTCTGCATTTATTAAAAGTGCTCATTTATAAATTTAACTTCTCACAAACCTAACATTGTGTCATATTTCCTTCCTTCTCAACCTAAAATATCGAATTGAATTACCCAAAATATTGTTTAAAAGGCTTTATTTATTTGTCTACTTTATTATTATAATAAAGTATTTATAGAAAAAGGTGAAATAAACCCTGATTTGCTATTTAAATGTTTTGATGAAATTAAATTTCATCAGAACATTCAGTTGCATGTTTTTGCCAATTCCTTCCCCAGTAAAAATTCCTTTTTTTATTTCATATATACACTTAATTTACTGCTTTCAACATTCTTTTAAAAATGCCCACTGCTCTCTTTCCTAAGACTATATCTGGCAAAGAAATTAAAATATCTTAGTAAAATCACTGAAATGAAATTTTTTTTTTTGCTCATGAATCGTGTTATAAATCGAAACATTGCTTACTGTCTCTTGCTTGTACAAATTATGCCACCAGGACAAAATAAATCATAGTAAAATTTCAAAAGTTTGTGAATCATTTATCAGCCTAAAGTGTTAATAATCAGGTCAAACAATAGAGTTTCAAAAGGTGACTAATTTATTGAGTTTTTTTTAATGAATTGTTAAAAGCTAGTAATTAAAAAATTACTTATAAAATGCAGTTTTCATTGTAGTATTAGAAATTGCAACATTATAATTGAACAAAAGTATTGATCAATCAAATCAACTATTTTTTTTAAATGTGTGAAGTTACAAAAACCATATAAAAAAAGCTACATTTTATCACGTTTGATAACAGAGCTTTAAAATAATTATATTTTTGTCTGATATGGGGATTATTGTATTTATAACTAACTATAGCTATTATAGGTTGTATCTAATAATCAGTTTTTTTTTCTTTACAGAAATTATATTGGAATTTCATAAATTTATTTTACCATTTAAATAAAATAAAAGGAAATTCTAGTTTAAAGATAACTTTTTATTTAAAAATAGTAATAAAATTACCATGATGATACAAGAAAATATTTGTCTGTAATTAAGATTTTTAATTCACCTCTGTAATGAGCATTTAAGTCTAAAGCATGATAATTTATATATTTTAGGAAAATTTACTAACCCTTCCTTCATTATTTACTTATAGCACTATTTTTCCTAAAATTTTATATGTAGAATTTCTGATTTATAAGTCAGTTAAATAGGTCTTAATTTTATGGTACATTATCGTTAGCAGCTTTTCTAGAATTTATATTACCATCACATTTTATTGTAGTCTTTAAAAAATTTAAGTACTTACCTCAAATTTCTATCTATTTTATCAATTTTTTTCAGAAGCTGCATTTAAGTGATATGGATAATAGTCAACTCAGTTAGTTTTCTTGTCAAATAATATCTAAGCTAATGTTTTAAATTTTTTTTACATCTCCTTATAAAATAGATTTCAATATTCGCTAATATTAAGAATGCGATTTTAATTTATTAGATCAAGAAAACAGTTTTTTAATGAATTAATTATGAAATCTAGATTCGATAGATTCATTTTTTAAATTTTGCATTTCATCATAATCAAATATATATATAGGAAAAACTGTGCATGAATATTTCTTTATGAGAAAAAATGTGAATAATGTTTATATGAAATGAGCAATGTATGAACTTATCTATCAAGAAACATCATAAATATTTTTAAAAAAATTTATTTAACAAAATTTTCTATTTTTTTTTTTTCATTGTTGCTTTACAAAATTTACACTAATCAGAAACAATATAGGATTAGGTATACATTTTAATATTTTCCTATCACTGGCATATCACTATAATCTATAAAAAAGTGCAAAACATTTGGAGCTTACAGTTGCAACTCATGTGTCAGAGAAAAAGGTGAGAGAATATATCACACCCTATGATTTCACATTCCATCACCATTGAGTAATGTTTACAAGAGTATGCAAATTCAAACTGGTATGGTCATATGCAAAGCAACAATTTCACTGTATCCTTTTCCTGATTTATTCGTATACATTTAAAAAAATTATAGTAAAAAAGTAAAATGTCTTTTCTGTGATTACACACTTTAACATAAAGATTTTTTTTCTTCGTTTTTTGATTTGAATAGTGTTTAACATAATTTACAAATTATATGAGCACAAGCCACTTTTACACAAGCATTACTGATACTCATATTTTTAATCTGGTAAATAAAAATCATTTTTTTTCCAGACAAGAAGATAAAATGTAGGAATTTTTGCACACATTTTCCCAGTCAGAATTTTTGGCACACTAAAATTGCAAATAAGTTAAACACACTTAAAAAGGATCTTTACATACAATAGAATGACATGTAATATTATTTGCAGCACTATACTTTAAAAAAATTACCTACAAAAATGTTTCTTTGCAAAAATAGTTCTAGATGTTTATATCTTTCTAATTAATATAAATGAGGAGGATTTCGTTTTCAAAAATAAACGAACTTTTATTAAAATATCTAAATATTTAGGCTACCAAAATGGTTGTTATAGTCAACAATAATATTACTGTTATATAATCATGTCAAGGATTGACTGACATAAAAATAAATTTGCATAACACATCTTAAGTACTGCAAAAAATAAGTTTACATTCTCTTTTTATTGGAAACTTTACAAAAGTGTTTGTACTATGGAATAAGAGGTATAATTAGTTATACATACAATGTATGTAAATATGTAAAATAATCTTCCTAATGGAAAAAAAATGTCCCAATTAAATAAAAAGGTCTGTTAAACATGATTAAAAAAAACTCATAGGTCTCCAACCAAACTTGAATTTTATTAATTATTAATTTATTTATTCAATATAAATTTAATTTTCTTTGGCCAATACTTGAAAAGCAACGGTATTGCAAAAATGCATTATTTACTATTTTGGTCTTCTATATAAAAATAAAAGAGTTGGACGAATAAAAAATAGCAAATGTAATTTTAATACATTAATTTATTAAGGATGAATAATACACAATTTGCTTTTACAAACATTGGGGAGGGGGGGCTTTGAATGTGTTGGAAAAAGTTTGTTTCATTAATCTAGTTTGGACTGCTTAGAAAATATATGAAATAACTAAATCTAAAAATATGATATGGAATTTAGTTTCAGCATTTAAATATCAATCTTCAGAAGAAAAAAAAACATTTGAAAGCAAGTGACGGAATTGAAATCAACAATTTAAATTTTATCTGGGAATAAATTAATTGGAAGAAAAAATTAAGGTTCACAAAAGATATTCTAAAAAGTATTTAATCAAATTGATATAAATAATGTGAAAATGCAAAGTAAATGGTTGAGGACCTATGTTATAGTGTTTAAATATTTAGGAATAACTAGACCATAATAAATAAAGATAACTGTTTACAAAAATACGAGAAACACAAAGCTAATAAGAGGTAATGTGACAAATTGCAAGACTAGCATGGGATTAAATGAACTGAAAGCCATTGTAATTATAAATTTACAGACTAAAGTAACCTACATTAAATATAACAAATGCAATACAATAAACAATATTTAAAAAGAGAAGTCTGTAACAAAAAATCTCACAATAATAATTACCTAGCTTACATTTTTTAAAAAAATATTACTTCTAGCTAGGCAAGTATGAGGACATATAAATTAAAACATAAAAACACAAATCATTGGGACAATCTTACAGTAGATGAATAAGTGTTTAGCAAATACATAACACAAAAAAGTGCATCTTAAGGACAAATTAAACAAAAATACAAGACTGATATATCTACAAATCTATATAAATCACATAAGGGAAATTTGAGGTGAACATATACAAAGTGTGAATATTTCACTCTAGTTTGAAAGAAGTTACAGAGAATCTAATGTCTGCAAGTCAAAGTGTAGAAACTTTCATTATAAAATCGCAACGGATTTTATCATTTATTATACATTTAAAATGTTTACTTTCATATCTTTTAATATTTTTATACAACTTGTTTCTAGTGAATCTGAATTATTGGCTTCTATATCAATGAAACGTCTAATAAGAAAAATTTAATTCTAACAAAAATTTTAGATATTGCTTCATAAAAGCAAGTACAATTTCTCATTTGAATTGAATACAAATTTAAAAGTATAAAAAACAAATATTCCATAATATATTGCATAGATACACATTAAATTCTATCACAAGACTTGCAAACATTAATCTATAATTTTATATTAAAACTAAATAATGTAATATTAAGGCATTTATTGTTGAAACATTTCAAGAATATTTCAAGTTCGTTTTAAATTGCATAGGCTAAGAATTGCATAGTTTAGTTTCAACATCAACAAACAGCTTATTATTGCCCTGAAAGTTGCATAGTTGGCAAGTTAATTTTTTTCTTATTAAAAATTCATTTAAACAATTAAGACACTATCATATACAGCATATCAAAAAGTATATTGCATAGATACATATTGCATTTGACAACAAAGAAAAGTGCATAGTTTTGTTTATCCTAAATGTAAACTTTTACAGCAATTTTTTAACTTCCAAACTTATATGTCATCTAATGTTCCTTTTAGTAAACAGCTTGCTTTCATGGCATAAAAAAAATTATACTATATCTAAAGAATCTTATATAGATCCTAGTACATCTTGGATAAATGAAAAGTAAATAATATTCAGTAGAAGCTTAGTCAAAGTCAGAAGGATAAGCTTGGGTAAAGAATAAACTATAAGGCACTATTTAACAAGAATTTGTAGTACTTTATTTTGTTTTAAATAATAATAATAACAAAAATGAGACTAATTATTCTTATAAAGAAATAAATTTCTAAAATTTAAATGCTAACAATTATAACTAAAAAAAATCACTAAAATTTAAATTCTAACAATAATAACTACAAAAAATTAAATCTTAACATCAAATTTTATCTAAATACTATAAAATATGCCATAGAGAGCAAAGTGTTTGTTAAAAACACTATTATAAGTAATAGAAGAAAATAGTTTGGTTTTAATATTATAAAATTGGAAATCCATTAAATTTAAAATAAATATATAATATATTAAATTTTAATTTATTATTTTTGTTATGCAGAACACTGTATAGTGAAGTTTAAACAGCTGTAAAGACATTGGATACATCAAGATTTAAGTTCACATAAATTGTAGAAATTCATTAAATTGGTAATTCATCATCACTACACACATTTCTTTCCTATAATAGGATTAATATTTTTTTAAAGAATAAAAATTAGATTGAATTTAGGATCATATTTATATAAATTCAATAAAATGCAAGAATAAAACTTTCTCCCCCACCCTTAAATACAGCTGTTTAAAGTCCTAAAAAAATGTTCTATATTTGAGAGATATAGGCTTCACGATTTTTGCATTTTTAAATATCGTTGTGGTATACTGCTAAAATTTCAAGATTGACAACCTAATAATAATAGACAATTCCTCAAGAATTATGCAAATAAAATGTTCTTCCAAAATATTTTGCACAATTCAGGAGTAATAGAATTTGTTTACAGTGCTAGATATATTCTTGATGAATATTCAAATTTGTACAGATTTTTTTTGTTTTTTACAAATTGACAATATGCACATTTCTTAATGATGCAGGCATCACTAAAAAGTAACAACTGTTACAGGCATTTTTCACAATTTTTTAAATACATAAAAATAACAAATTTCGGTTTTCATCTCACAAAAGAATGATAAAAAAGAACCCATCAAGATAGGCAGAGGCATCATTAATTAAAGTTTTTTTTTCTTTTTTCGTCAGTGCCTTCTTGAGTACATGCATAGTTGAGAATTTGTTTTTCCAAAGGCCCAGTATCTCATAAAAATCAAATAACAATACAAGGCCTTCCTGAGAGTTAAGACTAGCTTTTACCTTTGCAACCAATCTAAAGCTGCGTCAAAACAGTTTAATGTACAAAGAAAAAACTGTTGTCAAGATATAAGCAGATATAAACATTCCAATCTGCTATTGTGTTCAATGACAGCCATAGATTACAACCGTCACCCTTTCAAAGTCTCAGAATTCTAAAATATACCACTGACAAATATTCAAAGCAAGTTTACAAATATAACTATACAAAAAGTAACAGTTCAATCTCCTAAGCTGAATTTTATGCATTTCTCCCATCAAAAGCTTCTACATTGATTGCTGACATGATTCTAAATGTGAAGCTTTGATTAGGTCCGAAATGCCATTCAGCAATATATATGGAACTGGGATTTGGTTGGGCTCCCACCACTCATCGTATACGCACATAAAGCTGATCCAGGAGCTTGAGGCAAGGTCGTAGGAAAGGACACCAATGGAAGGGCAGATGTAGGAACCAGGGTTGATGAAGCTCCGACCGTAGCTGGTTGCATATGTGCTGGTAAAGGATGACTACTAGTACCTGAATAAGGTATTGACGAAGTAATAGTGGTTCGGCTGGTGTGATGGTGCGCAGGAGGTGGTACAGGTAACTGAGCAGCAGCAAAAGAAGTAGATGCAGAATGCTCAGTAGCTGTTAGGATATACTTATCAGACTGAGTTGATATATAGGTTGGTTGAGAAAGATTTGAAGATACTGTAGATCTACAAAAATCCCTATAAATATAAAAAAGAGAACAATACAAAATTTGAATTTTAATAATAAAACAAGTATGGAGAGAAAAATGAGCTAAATGAATTAAAACCTTTCATATTTAAGTACTAAAATGTAAGATATTGTATGCTTTGCAATTAAAAAATAGTTGATCAAAATATTCATTCTCAGAATTTTATTTTGTGTTTGATATATCAGGAGACAGTATTGCAGATTTTTCGAAATATTACATTCAAGAATATGTAGGCAAAATTAACATTAAAGATTTTTAAATATTTAACTATAAAAAAAAGATTGAAAGGAGATTCAAACATCTAAAATATTAAAAAACTGCAGTATAACAATGTTTGAAGTTTGTTCCATCCATCTCTTGCCTTCAAATTTTCCCCTTAATTATAGAGTTGTAATTCAGTTTCAATTGCATATTTAAAAACAAAAGAAAAATGATTAATTACCTATACACATCAGCCTGACTAGCCGTTAAATATAGTGGTTGACTGATATGAGACGTAGGAGAGCCGTGGATAGATGTGGGTAGTTGGGACTGTCTCACTAAATCATCACTGGTAGATATTTGATCCCCATTTTCTACGATAATACTTGACTTCTAGAAAAAGAAAAATTATCATTAGAAAACAATGGTTATTCAGCACAATTTCAAGCCATATTTGTCAAAATATGTAAAGTGATAAATTTTTGATACTTCAAAATTTTATCAACTTTTTTAGAAAAATATATATGTTTTGCTTTAAAAAAAATCTTGATATTGTTTTTATAATTTTATTACAACAGAGAAAAGTTAGTTATTCCAATTATAATAATACCAACGTTATTAAAGATAACGCGAAAGAATAAAAAGTTCACAAATATTGATTCAAAATGGTAGAAATGAAATTCAATTATACAGGGAAAAAATATGTTTATGTTAATATTAAATAATAATTAGGATTATTAAATATTTAGATTCATATATAAATTTTTGTTATGATAGAGAGAGGCAGTTTTAAAATATTTTAGCAGGCTAATCAGTTTGGTGTATATATTAAAATCCATTTTAATGAATGCTTCATGTATTTTTTTCTTAAATCTTAGCCTTTTATGCATACACATCCTTAAAAAATGTGCATAGAAAGTCATATGTTCTTATCTATTCCTGAAACATTAAAGGCAATATAGGACTTTTATAGTAGGTAAAAAAAAATCAAAATGTTTATTCTCTTTATTTTGGATACAGATGATAGAATTCAATTAGAATGCACCTAATCTAAACTAAAATATATCTAATCCTTATTTTAAAACTAATTCTGGACAAACATAATACAAAACATAAGTTTATCACATCAATTTTATCTTACAAGAAACAGAATATAATCAATAAATTAAATCGATTGTATTATGTTTCTTGTAAGATATAATGCTGAAATTACAGTCATTAAACACTAAAAGTTGAGTACATAAAAAATATCTTTTGCAATTTAAATTTCAAATGTATCATGGCAATATAAAAATATCAGTTGAAGGTTAGTCACTTGAAAAAATTAACTGTAACAAAGCAACATAATTAAAGTACAAAGTATCTCATTTTAAAACCCTAGGAACTTTCATTAAATATCAATTACTTTTTGGTTTTTATAGTGCATTCAAGAACGTATTTATAGCTTCAGAATTATTGATATAAAAGAATTTTTGTTATCTTTCATTTACATAATTTCTATTCCAAATTAAGTGAATAATTATAAGAACATAAATATCCAAGTATAAACTTACTTGATCACGTCCACAAAAATGAGTCATCAGACAGAGGTCATTGTGTTTAGAAAAATTTCCAGAATACTGGCTTGACAAAAGAGTTGGAAGAGTAGCAGATCCTGATGTTACATCGGATAAAGCAGCAGCCATAATTGAGTGAGCACGAGAAACATTTAAATCATCCTCTGTAATGATTTCTTGTTTTGTGTGTACAATTGAATTATTCATTTGACAATGCTGGTGATATGAATTAGCTATCTTTTTCTTTTGGCAAACTGTAGCTCTACAATTAAAAAAACATTCATATATTTAATAAATTGTGATATATTTTTATTTAGCAGCTTATATTAATGAAACAATAACAAAATCTATACATGCAGCTTCAAACAATTTCGTCCCATTTAAAATTACTATATATATATTCTAGGCAGATGGAAAGCAAAAGTAAGTTAAGCCTTAAGATAAATTAATTTAATGAATTCCTTAGAAATCTAATCTTTCGAGTTCCACTATATGAAATCATTAACTTTGCTTGTTACTAAAATTTTTAAATTCTATTATAAATAAAAAATATATAGATTTAGCGTTCACTCTTAACTTTCTTTTTAATAATAAACTATAGTTTAAATCAGCAGGTTCTTGATTTTTAGCTATATGCTATTATTTAGCTATGTAAAAATCTATTTTTTAAAGTGAATTTTGTTAATTTTTTTCTAGCAAAAAAACAATTGTTGGAAAAAGATTCCAGCATTTCTGAGCTATAATTTTAACTATTCATTATATGCATTTAGTTTGTTTAAATGCAGAGTCATTAATTAAAATTAGATGTTCTATCAGCAGTAAATATGAGTTAAACATGTTAAATGCTAGATATCACAATGAAAAGAGAACCACATTTCCTATCCTCTTTTTCGTAGAAATTTAATTCAAGAAATATTGTTTGGTTGAGTTATTAGAAATGACAGATTTTTACTCTGATGATGCCCCTCCTATATTTAATAGCTTTATTGTGACCTGCTCAGTTTTCTACTCTTTGAATTTTGTTAATATTCTTATAAATATAAATAATTAAAAATATTTCTGTATAATTATATAAAATTTATAAATCTTATTTTTTTATTGTAAATATAACTGTAGTCAAATTCTTATTCTAAATTCATTTACTGAAAATGACAGAGAGATCAACTAAATTCTTCTGGAGAGTCAAAAATGTTTCAAGCATTGCACAACCATCAGGAAATTTAGGATGTGTATTCATTTAAACCTAGATAGGTTAACTACAACAGTCCAAGATACAGATACTTAAACTGTCGAAATGAAGGATTCTTTTAAATTCCAGGGATCCTCACTGATGAAGGGTTGCAGAAAATTTTCCTCGGTCATGAAAATCATTATAATATGTAATATTCTTATAGGGAATCTGATTATAAAAAAATCACACCCTAGTAAACATAATAGGAAATCAAGTATCAAAATTACTCTAAAAAATTTCATTTTCCATCCTGACAACTTAATATCATATCTTCTTATTTGATTAGTAAAATTTTTCAAGTAAGGAAAATAAAAAGGAAAGTATGTAACTTCAAAATCATAATATAACTGGAAATGCAAATTACATTCATTGAGAATCTAAGTAGACAGATAAATTTTCAACTAAATCAATGTTATATACAAATATATCATTAAAGAAATGTGTTTCAAGCTCTATAATTTAAAAAGGAAATATAGAAGAATTCTTAATTATACTTCAAAATAATCACATATCACTTTATTAAAATCACATATAGCACAGCATCATGAAATTTAAAATATATATATACCTTGAATTTTCCTTTTGTGGCTCAGGCTTAATAACTTTAGCTGTTACAGACATCTGATTCTTTACAGGACTATTTTGGTCATCTGAATCTGAATCAAATACAGTTACACAACTAACTTTTTGCTGAACTTTAAAATTCGAATTGAACTGGCTGTTTCGTTGATCTTGATAATATTTGTTGCAATAACCTGCAAAATTAAATCAATTAGATCATAACAGTTTTTAGTCACAAAAATGATAAAAACAACTAAGACAAATGCAGATATATATCTGGAATTTTACAAACCATGATTGTCAGGCGTGAGAGGAATAACACTGTCACAAGTTGTTGCTACAGCTATGTTTGTCATATGCTGATTTGTTGCAATTTTATTCTTCTTCTCTGGAGCACTAAAAAATAATTGATTTATCACACATTATATAAACAAGATTATTACAGACAAACTTGTAGAAAAAAAAGACATAAAAAATGAGCAAATAAACTTACATAACAACAGGATCAACTTCGTCTTCAGAATCAGAGCTGATTGTTATCACACTGACAGCTGGACTGGGTGTATCGCAAATAATAATCGTTTGTTCTGGTCCATCTCTCTCGCAAATATTTGTTATTCTGGAGCTGAAATTAAACAAATTATCAATATACACATTCTTTTAAAAGAAAAAAAAATATATTTGAACAGGGCAAGTCAATTTTAATAAAGGAAACAGAAAAAGTACTTACAAAAGTAACTTAAAATCAAGATTAAGTTCTAATATTTGTACATTAAAATGTAAATATAACAAGATGGTAGATATAACTATTTTAAAATAAAAAGATCAGTCAGATAAATGTAACACAACTTAGCATAGGAGTGAACTAACAATAAATATTGTGTATTATTTTTGATAGATCTAAATGCAATCAACTGTAAAAATCTTTGATTATATAAAAATTATCACTGAAATTTCTCAAATCATATGATTATTAAAGTTTTAAAAGGTAAAAATTAAGTATGCTCGGTAGGGTAAAACATCTAAAAAAATAGTTTGGAAATAGTACAGAAAAACTGCCTTTTATTTTCAAAGACAATTCTTAAAAATTTGGTTACAATATTAGATTATCTTGAGGTGCTGCAAAAAGCTTGAAACTTGAGGAAATTTAAAAAAAGAAAGAAAGAAAAAGAAACTTTTAAAAAGGGCCTTTTAATCCCCCCCCCCTAGATTTTAGTTTGACAATAGTGAAGAAAGGTTAGCTTTTAAATACAAAAACAATTTTTTTAAAATCTGTTGAAATACAAAAATATCTTAAAATGCTGCAAAGAAAAGTTCAAAAATTAAAATTATAAACTTTAATATTATATCTTAATGACTTTTTCATTCATATAATGTGACAACAGATGATTTTAAATACATATGTAAGCATTATAATTGGAAGTGAATTTGTAAAGGCTAAAGTATAATATAATATTTTAACACCAAATTTTCTATTTCTTACATCTGTATCCTAAATGATTGCAATTGTTACAGCTGTAAAATGTTTGTTTTTACTTCATTGAAGATTAAATTGTAATTTAAATTAAATTTTGACATATTCACTACAAATCAATTTTTGTTCCTTCCTTTAGTATATTTTTCTTGCAATAGACATTTTGAGATGATTTAAGTCACCAGTTTTACAGATCTTTCTACTGCTTGGATCACACAAGGAAGCAGAGGAAAGATGATAATCAAGTTCCCTATGCTATTTGGTTCAGATTCCAAAATCCTTCTGTATAAAGTTTTTAAGAGTGTCACTGGAAACATGTTTTACCAAAGGGGGCTCAGTTACTTTAATTTCAAGCCATAAGTTCATGTTCAATGTAATCCTTTGTATCGAAATTTATCTTTCGAACTTTAAACTTCTTGAATATGCTTTTGCTTTCTATTCTTACTTTTAAAACATGTTGTAAACTAATTTCTCTTTGAATTTTATGTTCATCACTTAGCATTGACAAAAGCAAATTTTCTGAAGCAGCAAAGTACTCATTTTGCTGAATAGTCTGATCTATAATGTTTTTGAGATCATCAGAGAGATGGCGTAAACATGAGATAAGGTTAAAAAGATGTTTGGAGCCATAAGTACACGAGTTTTAATTAATATTAAACCACACATGCACTTGGTAGTTTTATCTATTTGATAAATATGATTGATTTGCCTCTTTTCAAGGGGGGATATGTACTGTTCATCAGCGTTGCCTTTATCGCCAATAACCATTTTTGATGCATTGGTATTTTTATTTTTTGTTTGTTCTTGATGAAATTCTCAGTAGCTCTTTACTATTTCTCCCTCATACTATTTGTGGTAGCAATATCAATATTACCTATAACTTAACTCCAAGTTATGCTTAGTATAACAATAGTACTAGATTTATATGAAATGAGTACCATTTCAAGCAAATTGCAAAATTTTCCAAAAATAGAAGGCTACAACATTTATCTCGTCTTCACTAATTTAGACTCAGCTGCTTTTACTCACTGCAAGACACACAAACTAACAAATAACACACAATATACAAAAAAGAGACACCAACTCAACTAAATTTAGCAAAGCTACTGATTTGAATCCATCTCTGTTCTTATCACCAGATGCAAACAAATCTCCAACTAACTTCAGTAACAAACGCTCCAGCAATGATTCAGTGTCATGCCAGAGAAAAAGTAAAACTTTTTATAGTTTTATTCATATGACAATACCTATTTAAAGCTTTTTATTTCCTAATAGAGGTATTTAAAAATTCTTTAAAAGTTGCAAAAAAATGCATTTTTATGAAACTTTAGGGCTTTTGCAGCACTTCAGGATGTAATCTTAATATTTTAATACTTTTTATTTATTTTATTTATATCAAAACACAACTTCTCAGCATTATTACAAATTAAAAATCAAATTTGATTTCAGGAAAAAACTTTAAAATACAGCAAAAATTTCAATTTTATGAAATTCTGACATCTTTATGGCACATCAAAACTTACTGCTATATTTTTCATATTTATGGTTTTTTTTATCCATAATAAAAAGCAACTTTTCTGCATTATTATAAATAAAAAAAATCACCCTATTGATCAATACTTTTTTAATGTTTCTGTTAACATAATAAAAAGCTTTTCATTTAATAATTTTTTTAAAGACACATTTAGAATAATTTTAAAAATAACCTTTTTTATAAATCCTAAATTCATGAATATGAATTCTAATCATATGAAAAAAAAAATTAACTTATTTTCAAAAAATATGCAAAAGTAAAATTAGCCTTGAAAACTTATATCAGCAATTTATATAACTGATACAAAAGATTAAAGACTTTGCATAATCAAACTCATATTTAGTAACATAAAAGCAAAAAAAAATTGCTTGGGATAAAGAAACAGAGAAGGGAGGTTTACCTAGATTTTATAGTGGGTTTTGAATTATGGGAAGTCCAATGCACAGTCTGATTTGGTAATGGTCTTGTTTGCGAAACAGGGTTGTTTGTGTACATTCCACTTATTGTACTCATTGGAACCTGGAACTTCACATTACTTTCTTTCAGTCGTTTTCTAGCAGGAGAATAATGAGGATCTGGCTCTCTTTCTCTGCTGTGGGAGAAAAGACACATATTATTTTTCTGCGCTATACACAAGAATCAATTTTATGTTTACTAATAGACTGTTTTCAACACTAGTAAAACATTTAATTAAATGACTAACAAATATTACATTTAATTTTTGGTGTCTACAGCTTATTTTTGATGAAATACAAAATAAATATTATGTCTTAATTCCAGAGTTAAGTAAAAATTATTTGATTATTAGAATATATACACTAAAAAAGATTTAAAATAGGATAAATCCTTCTAAAAATGATTACAGTGAGCTTAGTTTATTCCATCAAAAAAGTAATAAAAATGCATTATTACATTTTTAAAATGTACACTTACATAGCCTTTGCTGGTCTTTTTGAAGGTGTATTGTGGGTACTGGAAGAAATTTTACTCAGGACACGGTGGGAAGAGCTAGCTTGTTGAATGTGCCGATGCTGCTGATTAGATGGAGCAGCAGCAAATGGAGCTGGTGCAGGCATAATTGTCCATGGCTGAGCCAAATTAGAAGTGGAACCAGAACCTTGAGGTGGCAGCAGAGAGTTCAACTGATTGTTTTCCCTCAGATGGTTGTACACAGCGGCAGTGTCATGAACCTCCTAAAATAATATTATAGTTATATTTTACTATGATTTTAAAAAATGAAGAAAAGAAGATGGTTAATTTAATAATTTGTTAAATAAGATGTACCTATTTGATGTGTCATCAAACATAATTTTTATAATTTGCAATTTGTTAAAAAAAAGGTATTTAATGATGCAAAACCAAATTTAAATAATATTTTTGTTAAAAAATAGTGCTGAATGAAATATTTTAAAAATTCATACCACAGGAATCAAAGAAGGCTGTTCTGGAAGCAAAGCTGCCCTTTCAAGAACAAGTGGACGTCCCCAAGTTTCAGCTTCTGGAATGACAGGTTGTTGGAATGGTCTAGGTTGCCATGATGGCACAAACATCTGTCTGTTACCAGGCCACTCAGGTTGTAAGGCATTCTACAATAAAAAATTAATTTTTGTTTGTTTATTTACATAATAATAAATATCTTTCAAAAAGAAACAACATTTAAAAAATTTATTCAAAAGGATACAGCTGTACTATCTACAGTTTCACCTGTATTTATTTACTTTATATGTAGACAAGAAAGAGTAAAACACATATACTTACTTTATCAAAATTTTGTATTCAACATTCTAAATATCAGTATTCTAAATTGCATTCATAATAAATTTAATATTTCAAAGAAAAAGAACAAAAAAAAAACCCCTATTTGTTGAAAAAAAGGAAATGATTATTCAAATAAACTTTAAAAAATTAATCAGAATCATTTATGGCAATGAATATTACTGAAAAGATATTTTTTTAAAACAATGTAAAAAATAACTTTTGTATGATGTTTTCTTCTAAAATTATAACAGTGAAACAAATTTTATTCCCCAATTTATTACGGCTTTGAAAATTTCTTTAAAAAGTGCAATTAAATTTTTAGGTATTAAGAAACATGCATGATAATCTTTATTATTCCATTAAGTACTCAAAAAAGTTTAAACAAAAAAAAGTTTTTAAAAATTAGCATTCAATTTTTATTTACAAAGCTTAGGCTAATCTTTTATTACATATAAGGTTGTTTGATTGTTTGAATTTAATATTTTCTATGATCTATTTATATGTTGCACGTTTCACAGGCTCAAATTAAATTGAATAATAAATTATTAAAAAAGACTTATTTTTCTACACTTTTTTTCTTAAAATAAAAATCAGTAAATAGATCAAGTTTCTTATCATGAGGGATCCTGTATAATTAATTCACATTTAACTCTTTCTATATACAAAGCTACTTACAGCAAACAACATTTGGCGACCATTTTGCTCCACTACAGATACAGGTACATATTGCTGAGCTCCAACCTTTCAGGAAATAAAGGTAATTTTAATTAACTCAAACATTCAGAGCAAAAAAATATTTTGTAGTTAATGACTCAATATGTATAAAAAATTAAACCTACTTGTGTCAAGAGTGACTGTGGAATTTGGAGAGCAGGTGGTTGAGCAGCTTGGGCAGCTACAATTGGTACAACGTGCTTGGCAGGAGAATTCAAACCTTTATAAATGAATAACACAATAAGATTCAAATACTTTCAGAATTTATCATAATTCATGGCATTTTAACTTTTATTACTGACTAAAATCCAGATATTTTACATTTTTTTAACAATATTAATGTATATCATATAGATTTTAATGTGTGCTTTCTAATGCACATTTTCTTACAAATCGAGTGGCAATAAAACTTTAAGATCTATCAAGAAAAGAGTAAAATTAATAAAGATTTCTTAATATCTCAAGAATTACACTCCCTCTGATTAATCATATTATGAGATTCTTAGAAATGGAAGTTCATAGCTCACTTGCTTAAAAATCAAATTCTGTTTAGTGAATATAATCAATTTTACTGTGCATTTGTAAATAGAATTTATTAATGAATAGTTTTACAGTTTTAAAAAAAGTTTATTTAACAATAGGTTCTTTCAACTATTTTTTGGTTGATAAGCAATTAATAGCAAATAGTTTCGTAAGTAAAATTATATGACAAATTCTTTTCACTCTATCCTCTCTCTGGTCATAATCATTTTAAAATGAAACAAAGAACAGGGTTAAGATGGCAAGCACCATTTTTTAATAACACAATATTACATTGATAAATAAACAATTTCCTTTTAATCACACGCCATAAACTACAAACACAACTGCACTTAATAAAATAAATGCATTCTTACTCTGATATGGTGGGCACAGTATAGAAGACACACAGAGGGATGGAGCCACGTGCTGGAAGGGGTCAGAGGCACGAGACTGTGAAGAGCCATAAATGCTATTGTTCACTACAGAAGCTCCGTTAGTTCGAGCTGAAGCTTGATGCTGGGGCATACTAATCCTCTGTGAGAAAATACAAAATACATTAGAAATATAACATTTTTTAAAAGTTCAAAATATTTTTGTGGGATATGAAATTATATAAATATGCTTATTTATATAAAAGATTAGCTATTTTATATAAATAGAAGCATAAACAAAATTTGTTTGTAACTGTTATTTTAACATCATTCACAGTTAAATTGGTACAGTATTAATTAATTATTTATTTTTTCTTACCTGATTTTGGAGGAGAAGTCCACCATTAGCAGCAGGAAATGCTGGAGGCATAGGCATTTGATTACTATTAAGATCACAGTTGCGTTTATGTCTTTTGCAGGCTTCATTCAGACGTACTGCTTCTTTTACACTAAAGAAATGAAAAAGAAAATCAGAATACAGATTATGCTTATAGTTAAAGAAAAATAAAAAGATGGAAAATTGGATACAATAAGCTAATTTTATTTAAACAAACAGAAGTAAGACAAAGAATATAACACCATAGAACTTTTTTTTCCAGAGAAACTATTTTGAAATTAATTTTAAAACTAAATTTAAATTCATAATGATAGAAAATGCATATAGCACCAAATTCTCTATTTAACAAGACTGTATTGCTAATTTAATTCTGAAATGACTTTTTTGCAAAGGCCTTCTGAAAGAGTTCTCAAACCAAATAAAATATTTCAACAATTAAAATCTTTAAAAATGTCACTAATGAAAAGAAAAAAACATTCTAAAATTTTATTGTCTAACAGAAAAAACTTTTGCAACATATATTATATAAATATATATATTCTTTTGCAAATATATAATTTAAAACAATGTGACAAAATTTTGCAATACTTACTTTTCACAATGACCATAATCTAACAAATGACTCATGTTAGCAAAATTATGATTCAATGCTTCTGAAGGAGTTATTCTCCGATCCTGATCCAGAGTCAACATCCTTTTCAATAGGTCAATAAATTCTCGACGGTCAATCTTTTCCGCAGCAAGTTCACTTCCATCAAGGTCATTTGGCACATTGACCTGAAACATTACAGGACATTTATATACATGCCTTTTTTTGTCTGTACCTTATTCGTTATAACGGCATTTAACAAAACCATGCAATTAAAAGAAACAGAGACTTCTGAATAATAACTCAGCAAAATGGAAATTTGTCTTTATAAATAGCAGATTTTGTTTATATATATATATATATATATATATATATATATATATATATTGTGCTTTTAAACATTCTGAGAACTATTTCAAAAATTTACATCGCATTGATTATAAAAGAAAACAAAGCACATACAGAAAGAATTCAGGCATTTATATAAAAAAAAAATCAAAAAAATATATATTAGTTATGGCTTGATTAAATAATACAGAAAGCTGTCAAAAGTATCAATGATGATTCATATTGAATCAACATAATAATAATAGAAAAAGGCAATAAAAATTATTTTGGTCTTAAATTTATAATTAATAAGTTAAAATAGATATAACTGCTATGAGGGCAAAACTACTTAATCATTGTTAACAATTGAAAAACTATTCATAGATAAAATTCATTTAACAGTGATTTTAAGACAAGCAATTGAGCAGTAACAAATTATGCAACCTTTGATTGGTTAAAAAGGGGATGAAAAATATCCAATCAACTCATTTTTAAAAATAAATGTCTGATATAATAATTTAATATAAAAAGTGGTTTCATCCTCATATAAACTAGAAACTTTAGAAGTAATTAAACCCACATTACTTTTACCAATAGTCAATGAATTAAAAAATGAGCATTGTAATATATGCATCAAACACACAGCACATGAAAAAGTTTCAACACCAAAAATAACAGAAAATAAGAGACTTAAAGTATTATTTAAAAGACTTAAAGTATTATTTCTCTTCTATTAAAGTTTATCACATTTTGGAAACTATAGAGGCAAAAAGCAGAATATCACTCCCTTCCAAAAAATGCTCTTTTTAAAAAAATTAAAAATAGAAATGCTGTGGATAAATGTGTCATGTTATTTTTTTCCATCTTAATTATTAGTTAAAAGAATTTTTAGTTCATTATACATAAAGAATTCAACTCGTGTTGAATAAGATTTGAAATCAAAAATAGAAGTTCCAATCTCACCTGAGCCATATCATCCAGACAATTAAAAATGTACTTTCTGGCTTCTTTTGATTTGATATTAGTTTCAGCTTCATGTTCTTCAGGTGTCTACATATAATAAAGCAGAAGTTATAAATAATTTCAAATGTAATTAGTAAACAAATTAAACAATAGTACAAGCTATAATTTTAAATTTGTCATAATAAATTTTCAAATGAAAATTGGATTAATGTTTTTTTTTTTTTTTTTGATATTTTGAAAATTATATTTATGAATTTCAAAAGTTTCTCAGGATTTTTTTAATTCATTAATCTTCCCAAAAGAAAAAGTTTTTTTAAAAAACACAATGTTTTACTGAGTGAGATAATGGTTCTTTAAAATATAATACATTATATTTAAAATAAATACAGACTGATAATATAATGTGAAGTTTTTGAGTAAATTGCCAATGATAATAATAATGTTTTAAAGAAATAAAGAAATTTTTTAAAATTATTTTATTTCTAAAAAAACTGTCAAATTAGGAATCTATTGCTATTCTATACATTAATTTCCTAAGAAAGGGGCAGATTTTTGCCATCAGATTAAAAGTTCTGCTAGGCCATAAATATTCTAAATACTTTATTTATACATTTGAAAACACATGACAAGCAATTAAAAGAAATATCAATATGGACCCATAACACCTTAGTAATATGCTTTAAGATCTATTTTCAGTAAGTACTAAGAATTTAAGGCTCAATTCTAATAAATTGTATCAAACAGTTGCTATAATATCCAGACTATACTTAATAGCACTGAGGTGAGATGGTCAAAACTAAGGTTCTAAATAAACACATTATATGGATATTATTTCATTTTGTTTATAACATTTTTGTAAGTAATTTTAAAAAACAAAAGCAGAGCATTATAACTCAGGTAAAGAGATTCAGAAAAAAAAATCATAATATATTAATATATTTTAAAACTTTTTACTTTTTAAAAATAAAAATGGTGCATCACAAGACACAATTTGTTGATTTGCAATTACTCAAAACAAATTTAAGATGCTAGATAAAAAAAAATATTGAGCTTGGCAATAGTGGCTTCTAAACAAGCTACTTCTCTATAACATTAACTTAATATAAACATAAATACTAATACTTAATATTGATTTAAACATTATTCACTACAAAAAAAAAACTTTATATCCAAAACAATAACAAATGCTTACTTTTAATCTCCAAAAAGGATAGTTTGTATCAGATTCACGGTAAAAAAATCTGTTGGTTTTGGTTGCGTTGTTTAGCATGTGTTCTGCAGGCAAACCTTGAGTCTGACTGATATATCTTATCTGAGGAGATAAATAAATACACTTAAATTTTAGTATTATTCATTAACTCCAATACATTTTTTAAAGGATTAATAGATCTTAAATTGGTTTTTGAAATATGTAGATTAATAATCAATCCTAAATTAATAGAAAATAAATATCAGTTAGATTTTTATAGTGCAACTTACATAAACAATTGATTTTACAAGATTTCTTGGTAAAGCCAACAATTATATTATAGCATTAAAATTTGTTTTTAATTATAACATTTTTTTGCAAAATATTAATTAATGTTTGAAAATAAAATGCAAAAGTGATATAAAAAATTTACTGGTTCATTTTTCTATTATTAACACAACAAAATACATAAATCTGCAAAATCTAAGATAAGGGCATGATTTTACAGCAACCCTAATATCATATAAACATTTTACAACAAATATACACTGAAAAAACTTGTCTATTGTCAAGAAATATCATTGAAATAGGGATTTAAAAAAACATTTACAGAGAGTTTCTAAAAATTCATATTAAGGACTTACTTGGTCATATTCTGAAGAACCAGGATAAAGTGGCCATCCCAGAAAAAGTTCCGCTATAACACAACCCAAAGACCACATGTCTATAGCTTCACGAAATGGAAGACCCAAAATGATTTCAGGAGCTCTGAAAATGGAAATTAAACAATTTCAAATCATTATCAATTAGATTTATATACATGCAATACATCAAATAATTTTTACTCTTTTATACAAATAAGGAATCGATTTTTTTTAGTTCATATTTAAAAGCTTATTAAAACAGCTTTCTTTAAATGCTTTCTTAAATCTCTTTAAATAAATTTTCTTAGGTAATGAAAAGAGAAAAATACATGAACAATATTCTATTTAAATTTTAGTTAATACTGAACAAAAGTGACACACACACACATACACACAGAAAGATAGAGAGAAAACTTCAGTAGAAAACATTTTTCCAATTTGAATGATGAGTGAGGTTCAAAGAATTAATAATCTATTATAAAGACTGACATTAAAAAAAATTAATAAGAAAATACTGAATGGCTATTAAATGGTCAATTGAGATAGAATATTTTTTTAATGTTCTAAAACAAATTTATTATTCCAGAATCTGTTCTGTTAAATAATAAAAATCAAATTTTTAAGAGGATTATCAAGAATTAAGATACATTACAACAAAATTAATGAAAACAAAAATCATTTTTCAAAGTGTAAAAAAAAAAAAAAAAAATCCTTACCTATAGTAACGACTTTGGAGGTATGTAGAGCACACAGTTTTTGAAACATGGCTGGCAGAACCAAAATCAATAACTTTGACTCGTAATGGTTGAGTTTTGGGATTTACTAACATGATGTTTTCTGGTTTCAAGTCAGCATGTATCAATCCCAATTGCTAAAAAGAAGAAAAAAAAATTAAAATAAGAATAATTTTTTAATTAAAAACTCCATAATTACTACCTCTGAATAAAAATCACCTTAGCCTCAAAACCTAAGAAAATACTGCCCATTTTTTAAACATTTACTGACCATATATAAATATCATTATCATACTCCTTTTAAATTTTGATTATAAACTTTTTGTTTACTAGATCTTATACAATATTTCGATTTTCCACAATATTTCTTAATCAGCTTTGAATATGTTTTTGCTATCACTGTTGATTTCAGTGTTAACCATATAACTCCATTCTTAAGCATTTACATGATTTTAAATTATTCATTGGATCAAATCACAATTTTGATATTTTATATTCCAAAAATGATAGTTTGATTGAATAAATCAAATTTGTCACTACCATTTAACCAAAATGATACTCACTATACATAAATTGTAAATTTTAATAAATATAATAGTATAATTAGAAAGGCAAGCAAACTAATACATTGCAAAAGTGGCTGGTATTTAAATAATAAATTTATAAAATGTTAATTGTATTTAAATATGCATTTAAAAAAATTGGGACTAGATAGTTACTGCTAATTAATATTTTCCTCACAAAACAAACTGCTTAGCATATTCTCCACAAACATTAAACAGTTAATACATAAATTATTGTAGATCAATCCAGAAAAATTATGATTAGCTTCACACAGTTCAATTTATAATCAAATTCATATTTATTTAAAACAACATTGATAATATATAAACTATTTAATGGAAAGATGCAACTTTTAAAAAAATCACATGAAATAAATGAAATATATTTTTTAAATTCAATTTAAAGGATGGGACATAAATCTCATAATTTTAATGTATAAAATACTAAAAATTTTCCAAAAAAAAAAATTATTTCTTACCTTCAACTTTAAAAGAGCTGTTAGAACCTGAATCAAAATCGGACGGATACACTTCAGAGCAAGTGGACTGAATTTATTTTGTTTCAAGAAGTCATACAAATTCTGTTCTAGCATCTCAAAGACCAAACATGTATGGCTTTTGTGCGGAAAACATTCGAAAGCCCGCACAAAGTTGTACTGAAAAAAAAAATCATAATAGATATTTTAAACGTTTAGAAAATAATAATAATATGTTCCGAGAGAAAATACTAATTTCTGATACAAAAGTTTGCAGCAAGGAGGTAAAAAAATTACACAAAAGTTGAAAAAGTAACATAAATATAAAATTTTAAAATTAAATATTGATATATTAACTAGAATAGAACTAAAATAAAAATTTATGTCAAAGACAAAGAAATAAACAGATGTACTAATTAAGAGCACTGAGATATTCATTATCAAATTCATCAATGAAAAATATAATCATAAATGTTAAATAAAGAATTTAAGTTATACATTCAAGAATTGCAAAACTTTTCTACAAAATTTTGAAAAAGAATGTCAAAATTTGCGAGATGTTTATTTTTATTATCTCTCAAAAGAGATTAAAAGATGGGGAAATGCTATCAATTTATTTCCCTACCCAAGACAAATTTTAATTGTTGACAAATATATTAATTGATTTTAAATGAACACTAGTATTAAAAAAATTTATACTTAATTCTTCAAAAAATTTTGAGGCCAGAATTAAGTTTTGGCTCTGATATATATTCTTTTAAATCAATAGATAAGTTATCAAGCATCATACGAAATTGATTATTTTTTTTAAAAAATTAAATGAAAAATATTTTCAAAATACAAAATATCTCAACAAATACTCAACATATTATAAAAAATAAACGAGTATTTACCTCATCTGCATCTTCTTGGCTCAGACGTGTCAGAATGCTAACTTCTATTTGACCTTGCCTTGCATAGGAAGGATGATTTTTTAAAATCTTTATTGCTACGATGTCATTAGTTCCTTTTTTCCAACACTTAACGACCTAAAAATATCAATACACAATAAGAAAAGGGCAGAAATATAAAATCAAGCATAACAATATGCATATTAATGGATCTAAAATTTCAACTACTTGCTTTTGATATTTTTTTCATAAAAATTCTGAAGAATTTAAAAAATGTTCTTCTAATACAGAACTAAAATTTGTGTTAATAATATTGCATCAGAATTTAGTATTGACAAAATACTGTAAATAAAATTTCTTTAATTACCAAAATACTGAAACAGTAGATTTTTAAAATCTGCAAAATTGATATGGAATGAGGAAACTTTGCTTAAGTGACAAAATAATGCCTGCAGTTTTAAGAAAAGAATTATTAAAACTAAGTTTTACAAGAAAAGTTCCAATCTTCTTTCTTAAATTATAGTTTGCATTATTTTTTTCCTATAAATCATTTTCGAGTTGTCGAAATCAAATTATGTATGCTACGCATTAAAAAAAGTTTGCTTTATCCTAAACGAATAACTGAATTCAGATATAATGCAGTTAATTAGTATACTTATTGTTGTTGTTGTTACTTATGGCACTTGCCATGGACAAGCCCCGCTGATTCATCCACAGATTTTAAGCCAGATATATACATCTCTTGTTTTACAAGTAGCACCATCTAGGGCCAAGAGTACGATTTAACTACACACACGCCACAACCCTTTTTAGGGGGCAGACTTCATTCGTGCATATTCGTTCAGTCATCTCAGATCGTAATGTAGACCTGGAACAGAGAACAATCACCTCTGACCCAGTACCCCCAGTGATATTACTCTCGATATGGAGGACTTATTGACCACGAACAGATTTAACGAGCGCCAATCGCCACACACACAGGGAATATTTTGGCCGGTGAGCTTCGAGCCCATGACCTAAGGAGTACAAGTCCAACGCTCTACCAATCAGGCCATCCCAGTCCCAGTATACTTATAATGTACTATTAGTATTATTTTCAGTCATTTTTTTAAAAATAAATATTGATAGAGAAAGACAAAAACAGCTAATGTAACATTTAAAGACTGGTTAACACATTTATTTTAAATCAATGGTTGTTAAAACAGATCTTACAGAAATCACATACCTGACCAAACGTCCCTCGTCCCAGGAATTCCAGTACTTCATACTGGTAATTTGTTGAATACAAGACTTCATGTTGGACCAAGTGATAATCTCCTTCCCCGCCAGAAGAACTCGTTTTGGTAGAATTTTGGAAAGCTCCATTACCATTAGAGGAGTTTTTAGGTCTGTGCTTATGGAACTGCAACCGTTGAGCAGTTTGATGATGATTGGTTTCTCCCTCATGCTTCTGCAATGTACCAGCTTGTTGTTGATTCTGTATTTCATTGGAACGCTGAACTTGAACACGATTGTGAGCCTGACTTTCAATTCCAAGGTTATCTCTACTTTGGACTAAAATCACTGGTAGTGGATCGAGCGTCTCTGCCTTTCGCTTTACACTACTATATCGCTGTTAAAAAGATTTTGAAAAGAAACTCAATCACAACACATTTTTACAATAATGTGACAATTTTACATAATTGCAACAATTTAAAAAAATTTAGTAGAGAATTTTAAAATGGCATATAAAATAATGTTCACTAAAATTTTGTAACATAAAATTCTTTATTAGATTTTATAAAACAATTTTTAATTAGGGACTGAAATTAGAATTTATTAACTGTTTTATATTCTATAAATATTCTTAATAAAAAGCTTTTATTAATAATATTTTTTTTTCATTGCCTTTATGATGTCTGGTTGAAATAACGGTCATTTATAAGTTCTGTTCTTCCAACTTTTCATTTGTTATGTCAAAAATTAGACAATAAGGGCTATGTTGCCAAAATAATCCAAAAATATCTATTCCACTAGCACTTTTATCACCACAAAACCATGCTGGATGTAACAACTGCTATTCATCACAATATCACCCTCAATAAAAACTCATTGTAATGTTATTAGTGCTATAAAGAATGTCTATGCATTTGTGATCTTCCCCTTTACAATATCAATATCATCTGGTGCCAAACCAATATATTAAATAAACAAAAAAAATTATTTTCCTCCCTACATTAGCTAATTTATCATATTTAAAGTTATGAATTCAGATTCTTCATTTTCAACCAATATTAATGATTGTTATTGAATTCCTGGCTCCATTTACAAATCCCCCCCCCCCCACAGGATGAGATTTACATTCTCTTGTTTGCACTAGAATTTCTGGGAAAGAATTTAGTTTAAAAGGATAGCTGCTATTAGGGTTGACTTACAATTAGCTAAGCAGCCATAAATCATGCCAGTGATTGAGTTATGAAATCAATCTTTAACACATCAATTTGTGAAAGATGAGGATATGGAATTGATTTGTTCGATGAATATCCTGTTTTGAAGTTCTATGTGACTTTTCGAAGATGAACTTCAAATATGAAATGCCATCAGATGATGAGGAATACAATCCCTTCTCTTAACTTCTATGCTAAAAATAAGAAAAAAATGCTCACAAATAGATGTGACATGTACAAATTGAATTCAAAGACCTTTTTTTTTTAATTTTTAGTAATTTTGTTTAATATAAAGTGCCCTTTAATCCCCAGAACTTCACGTCATCAAAAGAGCAACTTAGAAGAAATTAATCTCTGCAATTTTTAAGAAAAGTTAATTAGAGCTATTCAAACCTAAAAGAAACAAAATATCCTACCAAGAGAAATAGGGTATTTAACCATAAATAAAAAGAAAAATTAGTCACAAAATTAGAAGAATATGATTATATGCATCTTTCATTACCTGGTAACCATCATGTAGTCTTGTACCACTGCGCAATACATTAGGAATGACGGGAATCTGTGCATTCGCTTTAGTCCTAGAACTAGAACTTCCAGCAGGAAATGTAGCTATTGCACTATTTGAGCTAGGTTCAACAACATAGTTGAGGACCCCAACATCAGCAAAATTACTCGTAGATGTTATATCATTGTCTTGATGAGGATTTCCATAATCCGCACTAAAAAAGACATAGAAGCAATGAGATTTTAATTACTTAGCAAATGTGGTAATTATCCCCCCCCCAAAAAATAGTAAATAAAAATAAAATAAAGGTAAATTATAATGCATTGAAGAAAAAAAATGAATATAAAATTTTGAAAGGAAAATGTTTCTTTTCAAAATGTTCGAAGAACTTTGTAGACTACATTCACAACAAACTAGATTGTTTACTGCAAAATTGAATAGTTCTTATTCAATTGCCATAAGAAATTACTGTAGAATAAGAAAAAAAATTTAAAAAAATTTAAGATATGAAAATGTTATGACAGCCTTCAATATATATACTTTTAAATACATACAGGATAAAATATTTCTTATCAAAAAATCCAAATTTTGTTACTCTCTGCCCTTAAAAAAAATTTCTTTAGTTTTTCAATTAAAATAAAACCAACATTTAATGTATGAAATATAATCTAAACCCATATTCTTTTTTAAGTGCAAAATAATAATAATTTACACTCACCAGCTCCTGCTGCTTTCTCTTGCAACGTTGAAGTTCATCCCCTCCTAAAATATCAAAATTCAAATTTAAATAAAAAATAGTCTACCTATATGTATAGTAAATTTAGATGAAACATATGTCTTCAAGTATAAATTGTTAAAATATAAACTTGCTCTTTATTTAATTCAAAAGAAGAAAAATAAAATATGTAATTTGAGTCTAATTTTTATTCAACAAATTGATTTTCTTAAGTAATTAAAAATTAAATCTATGCAGGGAAGTAAAACTGACAAATTTCACACAAAAAAAATAATTAAAATTTTACAAAGTACAAAAAAATTTTAAAGAATAAAAAAATATATAAAATAAGCTTTCTATATACATTTTTCACTATAGCTAATATTAATTGAATTTGAAACAAATTTTGAAAAATTAAAAATATTGGGTAGCATTTCTAACAAATTTTATGACAATGCTAAAATTACGATTATTTATGACCATTTGATTAAGATTAACTCAGTTAATAATCTCAATTTAAGTAGAAAAAAAAAAAAACGGAGGGATTAGAAAGAAAGGAGAAATTCTCAACTATTATTTTACTCTTTTTTAAATACACATTGAGAGATTAATTTTTAAAATTATTAATTTATTCAGGAATTCAATTAGTAATATTTCATTATTTAAAATCAAAATCTAATCTTTTTAAAAAATTTTTTCCTTAAAATAAATTTTTTAATAAGAAATAAAATATTAGATGAATTCTGAGAGGAAATCAGCATTTCAACTCATTAAAAAATGGCAAATGAAAAATAAAGATAACCAATATTTCTTTAATAACAAAGTATCATCTCTTTCTTTAACGCACATACTTCTTTTAGATTACAGAAAATTGACAATGAATTAAAATTGCTCCAGAAAAAACGTCCTTAAAGTTTTAGTTAAAATTACGCATAAGTTGCGAATACCAAATTCTTAAATTATAATTAAAATATTTAAGATTATCGCAATCCACGACAACACAAAAAATAAAATAAAAAATAATTACTATTAGATCAAAGAAAATTTTTTAACGAATTATATCTTGGTCGTTTATTATTTAAATTAAGGTCCCCCAAAAGACCTGCTTCACCAATCTTAATTACCGATTACATGCATTTAAGAAAATTACTGAGCATTGGTTTTCAAATAATCTAATAATATTTCAAATAATAACAAAAATTTAAAAATAAATACAAATACAAATTTTTACCACCCTTCTCTCCTTTGCAAGAAAATAACATCATTTTAATAAAAGCATGTAATAATAAAGTGAACATTAAAAAAAATACCTCTTCATCTTCAAATAAAAAACCGAATATATTCTGGCACAAGTCCTCATCATTCACGATATCATTTAAATAACGTATAATGAATTGTTTTTTAGACATTTTAAAAATGAAATAAAATGGCTAGGCAATCTAACTCGTTTGAAAAAGGAGCCACGAGGCGAAAAAAAAATTTTTTATATATGCAATATATCAGTTGCCAGATATTTTTAGATAAATTACCTCAAAATAGTGCAAACGATTTTGTAATTGTAGCTTTGTAAATACAACTGAATAGATTAAATTAGCTTCAGAATAAAATTTAAATGAGAAATTTCTAATCACAATAATTAAGTAAAAATAAAAATCTTAAACAACAATATCAAAAAAAAAGAAGTTGGAATAATTATGGCTAATAGCAGTTTTAATGTTATTCGACATTTGAAAAAAGAAAAGGGCAATACTCCTATCTCAAAAAAGTAACAATAAATGCGAAGTGAGGGATTAAAAAAAAATTAGAACTCAATTATTTACTATGCATTAAAAATAAATAACTATTGACACCTTTAATAGTAAAATTCCTTTAACCGTATAGATTTAATTTGTGTTCCAGTAGGTCCCAAAAGCCAACACAATAAGTTACTGATTCAAATTTCATCTAAGAATTTTCACTAAACGAGAATTAAGTAATACCCAAATGAGTAAAGAATGGCTGTATATTTTATTTCTACTGTCAAATAAAACTGAATTAAATTTATAATCCATATATGATCATCAGATTCACAAAAATCAATAATCGGTAAGGAAAATCTTATACATGCGACTTTCATCCTTATGCAAGCGCTCAAAATTAAATTATCTCGGGAAAATGTATTACAAAAATTACTTTGTTTATGAAAGATTTAGAAATATCAAAACACAGGAATTTTTATGTCTTTTCCTTATAAATGTATTATAAGACGCAAGAACGAAAATGCGACACATTTATAATCAAGTCTTCTTATATTTTTACAAGTCATTATTTTTCAGTAAATAAAGGAGTAAAAAAACATTCATCAAAACAGAAATGTATAAAAAATGAAACTGTACCTATTATAAAAACAAATAAAAAAATTTAAAAATATAGCATTAATTTAAAAAAAACTCAAAAAATCGATTATTACGATTAATAATATCGATTACGAGTAATAATAAAAACATACGAAATCCCTTTTAAAAAACGGTTGTCTTATGATAGGTTTTGAATAGTATTTCTCTAACGAATGACAATACCCCCAAAAAAATAATAAAGATTCCATTTTTCCGAAAAACTTTCGATTCGAACGATAGATTTTCATACATCTGAAAAGAAAACGTTAAAATAATAAAAAATCCCCCCCCCCCCCCCGAAAATAAGTGACTGACTTACAAAATAAATACATGACACAGAATAATTTAAAAGAAAACTATTTAACAGCATAGTTGGACTTTTCATGCACTGACAATATATAAATAGTTATTAAAGCTTAAAACATAAATAACAAATCTTGTTCAGAATTTAAATCAAAAGTGTTTTTTACATACAATAATTTATATCACTACTGCTTACTGAGTGATAAGTTACTATTGCATTAAATCAGGAAATATGAATTATTTATAATTATTTTTAATGTTTCTATTTCAAAAAACAATTGCACTATATATGAAAAGATAAAACAATTCAAATGAAATGAAATACAAAAGGTGAAATTGAAGAGCTATACATCTAATTTTAAGCTTTAATGGAAGCATAAGTGTTTGCTATGTTTTGTTAAGATGTACAAAGCAAATTATTCAAACTTCCATAAATGTAAATCATTCACATCATAGAATGTTATTCTTCCAATAGTATATACTGTAACTTCTATGGCGCTAAAAGTAATTTTTAGAAATATTAAAAATAACAAATATATCTAATGTTAAATTACAGGTAGTGAAAAAGATTAACAAAATTTTAAAAGGTTTCTTTAATCTAAATGTATGCTCTTTAATTTGAATATACATTTCCTTAATTTGAATATAATCAGTATTTAAAAGAATTCACACGTTGAAGATGAAAGTAAAATCTTTATATACAACTGTGAATTACTTGGAGAATAAAAGCTGAGAATTTAAATACCAAAATGGAGAATGCTCATGGACGGTTAAATTTGGCATTTCGTGATTTGCAATATTAAAAAAAAAAATGATCATAGGAAGAAAATTTCCTCCCCCGTTCTTAGAGGCTGGCAAAGTTCAAATTACACCACACGAAACCAATTATAAGATTTTTATAGTAAAAAAAATTAGAAATAAAAAGTGATGAAATCTTCGATCGTAAATTTCAAGTTATAACTTGAGAGCATAATTATTTTTAAGTCATTATTTATTTTAATTAATTTAAGCAATTAAACAATTTATATTGGTTTGAAACAATCACGAGACTTTTCTATCGGTCTCTATCCCTCTATAATATATATATATATTATATATATAATGATAAATTTGTTTTTGAACTTTCATTTTCAATTTTTTTGGCTTTCAAAGTTTTGGAGCTCGAGATGAAATAAAAGCTATGATGTCATAGTTGTTATTTCGTTTCGAAAAGCCTTTTAAAAACCCATCCGCTATGAAGAAGTATACGTAATAATAAAGCAATATTGGTAAGAGTAGATCAACCTTTTAAAAACGCATCTGCTTTTCAAAGAAGCGTGCATAATAATAATGCAATTTTGGTAAATAAAAGCAGGTAAAAATATTTTTTGCCCGTAAATTTCAAGGACATAAAACCACATCATGTTCTCAAAAGAACATAACAATCAATAGTTATAAGTGGGCAGCACTGCTGACTCATGAAATGAGACGAACGAATAGTTTAAAAGTAAAAGTTTTTATCACTCAGAAATGATTTCAAATGTACAATTATAGTAACTCCACTAATCAAGATTTTCATTGACTTAAGTACTTTAGCCCTCAAAAATTTCTAATGTAGGTTGTCCCAATCTTTAAATAGCTTTCAAAACAAAAAGATCAGAATTTATAATAGTCAAAGATAAACATGAACATTTTTTGAATTTAAAAAAGTGATATATTTAATCAAAAAAAAAATTTAATTAGCTATATGCATATTATCACATTTTTATTTTACAAAATTGTTTTATCACGCAGTTGAACCTACTTAAAGCTTTATTTTGATTTTCATTATTTTTTTCCTTTCTGTCTTCACTATATGAGTTGAGTTGAATTTGTTGTTTTTTTGGCACAAAAGCCATTTTTTGGCCAAGCTGCGCCACATTCTTTCACTATATAAAACAGAATACACATGGTAATTAGATGTAAAAATTTCAAAACTTAGAATATTTTTAAAAAAATCAAAGCACCATAATTCCATTAACTTTAAGCATAAAAAAATGACAGCGATTTGATGCTGTTGATTTTGTTTGTTGGCTTAAAGTGTAATAATTAAAGTGTAATAAATTGTAATAATTACAGTGTAATAATAAAATATAATTAAAATGTAATAATTAATTAAAGTGTAACAATTTGTTAGTTGGCTTAAAGTGTAAATAAAAATATTTTATTTAATGTAACAAATAAGACTAGAAAATAATATAAACATTTAAATGTTATAATCTTTTACGTTATACTTATTAAATGATGTGAAATAAAATACAATTCTCGATACCATTTAGAACATATTCCAAATGTGGTCTTGTAAAACTTTAAAATAAAAACTTTAAAATAAAATTGTGGACCTTGGACAAGGCTAGATACTATACTATGGATTTACTACGACTGCTCCGATTTTCATTTCAGAATCACTACATGAGAGTCGTAAGCTTTGTAATATAGAAAAGACAATCGGTATTTAAATATAAGTACCGATTGCTAATAGATGGCATTGGCGAACAATAAATGCCTTTGGAATGTCTAGTTCCCCCTCCCCTTTTCTTTTAAATTATTTTGAATGTGGCGATTAACCAGTGACATTCAGTTAATACATAACTTCCAAAAAATAAAAATTTCCGTCACTGAAACCAAGATTTGACAAAGAGAGAGTTTTGGTCACACGTGATCAATTTTAAATCTGCATATCAAATTCTATTCATATAGCTCTTTGTTTTGTAATTACTGTATTGATTTATACTAAAACAGGGGATAGACAGATTTCTTCTGAAGATTTCGTGCGAAATTTGGTTTAAAAAAACGATAGATTTAGAATAAAAATCATACCAAATTTTGTAATCTCGCTCAAGACGCTTTTAAATTAATCTGCTTACAGAATGGTAGATATATTTCAAAAATTTAAATAAATGAATTTAAAAAATGATTTTGATTTTGACATTTTTAACAATTACAATATTTTCTTCGCGTATACTCCGCAGATGTGGAATTAATAACGATCGTCCCGTAAACACTGAAAATTTATCGTTTTAAATGCTTTTACAGAAAATAATATCGTGGATATTTTTTGAAATTATTATCGGCAAAAAAAAATTTACATAGCATATATTTAAAATTTTACCACTGATAAATAATCGTAATTATTTGATTCAAAACTAATTAACATGTGATATAACTCAGTTACACTTATAGTAAATTACACATCAATGTTAAATTGAAAATTAAATTACTGTTAATTTTAAATTTTTATTATGAAAGAGTTGAAACAACAACTCTTATATTACAGTAATTTAAGATGCAATAATTAATCCAAAAAAATAAATTAGAATTTCTCTTTTTTTTTTTAAATAAAACACAGTACATCAAAATATTTATACAATATTGGTTTCCCGACAGAACAATTACCCTTTGCTGCTTCAGAAATATTTCAGTAGAAAGAAATCAATAACCCTTTTTAAATAATTACTATCATCAAATACGCCATGTCAAAGAATAGAATAGAATTTTAGCAAATAACGATGCAAAGGTGATGAACGTGCACATAGTTATCATTAAAAAAAATCTGCATACGATGTTATATCGTATAAGCACATGTTTCAAGCAAACGCGTTACAAGTGAAAAAAATAATAACTGCTACAGAGTAGAAAGGGATGTAAAGCATTTCACCGTGCACCTCTTTTTCCTCTCACAAAATCATACTGAGACCTTTCACTGTGATCGCGAGCCTTCCGCAGAAGCAGGTGTTCCCAAAAGCACAGTCTGCATTATTTACACCTGTCATTTTTCCTTCGCTCTAACCCGCAGTTACGAACTGAACACGGGCTTGTCTGGTGGAAATGTCAAAACATGCTACCAGTACGGTGGAAATGAAAGCAGCTATATGTTCAGAATGTGAATCAACGAAAATTATTATTATTATTTAAAGGGGGTTTATTTCTTTTCCCCCTTTTTTTGTAACTATTTTTTAATATTTAGCATTTGAAATAATACTTATAGACAATTTTATATGGTAAAACACAGGCTTTTCTTAAAAAGATAAAACAATTTTATTTAAAATAAAGTATTTAAACAAGAGTAATTCCCCCCCCCCAAATGTTCTCACATGATGCAAATGTGTGTGTGTGTGTGTGTTAAACTATGAAGATTTCTAAATTTATTTTGGCTTTCAAAGGATTTAATTTTTAATCATTATTCCTTATGGAAAAAAAAAAAAAAAAAACGAAGGAGAAACAAAATTTATATGAGAGATATATGAACATTTTTGCTTAATCCAGAATTTCGCAACTTTTTCTTTAAAGTTAATTTAAATGAATTTTTATATAAACTATGATGTGTAAATTTCAAAATAGTACTTTATAAGCTTTATAAACTTTTAAAAAATAGGAAAAATTCTGAATGATAATAAAAGGGAAATAATTATATGAATGCTTTTTTTTTTAATTTGCAGGTACAATTCAGTATAATCTCATTAAATACCTCAACCACAAACATATTTAATATAGCCACAATGAGTAATAGACTAATATCGGTTGTAGTGGTACAACTTGACAATGCAAAGGATACGCGCTTATAAGCGTTTGTGAATTCCGCGATTTTAAAAACTGATGCTTTCGTAAGAGTAGTAAAAATTGTATGCATAAATCAAATTACATTTGAAGAAATTTTTTGAATTGTATTTTAAAGAAATTCGCTTCATTAACTTTAAGAAGAAGAATTCATAATTAAAAAAAAAGTGATAACTTTTCAATATAAATGCGTGTATATATATACATACATAAAAATGAAATATAGTATCTTTCCTCCCTCCTATTATAAATCTTCAGAATGCTATGTCCGAGTTTTCAATTTTTCTAAACAAGAGAGAAAGATCAATGATAGAAATTTTATCACAAATAATTGCAGACTGTATTACAAAGAAATAGACAAACCTTTCATGGGTTACAAAATAAAACAAAATACCACAGTTCAAATCGAAACTACGGAAAATGATCAAACGAAAAAATTTCTCATTTAAGTTCCTACAAGAGCCTAGATAATCGCTCTTATTCATTGCGAATCACCTCTCTGTGAAGTAAAATCATTCAAAAGTTATATGTCCAGAATTCTGAAATTAAGTGTAACAAACTTTTTCCATCGTGAAAAGGTAAAAATAAGGTTCTATATTTATCACCTAATTTATAACCAAATCTCGTCAACCTGAAATTAAAATTATATTACGTTATCTAGAGGTTTTTGTTATTTTGTTATCGAATAAGATAAGGATATGCTTAAGAAGGATATTAGGGACACCTCATTCCTAATAATAAATTTTATAGAATGTTGAAATGAACGGTCAACAGATTATGAAATAATTGCGACTTTAATACGTCATTCTTTTTCCGATTTTGCTCTTTATTCAGATTTCATAATTATTATACAAATGCTGATTTTTATTTATAGAATAGCCAAAAATGCCAAATTTGTAAATCAATATAGTAAAATGATGTTAAAAATTTACTGAAATGTTTCCAAACAGCTATAAACATTTCAAAATTCTTAATTTTAACTTGGCTAAAATTCAAATACCACCTTTGCCAGAAGAGCGTCATTATGAATACCGTCAATGGATTTCCCCCCATTCGCATCTCATAGACCTAATAATGAAATTATTTTTACATAATTATTGAGATTCATATTTTAGACAATATCAAAACTACAACTTTTTTTTTATAAGTGCACATTTTGAAAAGGAACTTTTTATTGAAAAATTTCATCAATAAATAAAACGAAACAGAGAAAATGGTTTTCCATACATTAATCAGTAAAACAAACCCCTCTAGATATATTTTGACAAATACAATCAGAAAATAAGGACAAACCACGTTCTATTTACCAATTACTCCATTTGACAAGTTACAGAAGGGAATTAAAAAAATCTGAAGTTATTAAAGAGTTGCTATAAAAATAATTCTAAATTAATGAATGAAATAAACAAAAAGGCAAAAAATGAATTCAAGGTCAAGCGCTTAAAAACAGGGGGAGAGGACAAATTTCCATAAATTGACTTTACAAAATGCTAATGGTGCTATCATGAATTACTTACTGTCTCAGAACCCCCACGATATTCTGCATGCGCCAATCAGGGTGGAATTCCCATTTCACCAGAATATTTATGAGATATAAGATGTAAACACAGACGTAATTTTTTTTAACCAAGCAATACATGTAAATATTACATATATTATATATATTAATATTATAAAAGTTCTCAAAAAGGAAATAAATATTTCTATAACGAATAGTTAAAATGAAAAAACGCGCTTAAAAAGAATTTACTGAAAATAAAATGTTCCTTTTATAGTAACAGCACATTAACCCCCTTCAAAGTAAAATCTTTATATAATTGATAATAAGACCTTTTTTCAAAGCGATTGGCCAATGAATTGTTAGGAAGTTTTACAATACAATGTTCAATCAAGTTTTCCTTAATTTCAAATTAGTATATAAAATTCAACAAATGGATAACTTTTTCCGACAGAAAAAAAATATTTTAATAAACATTTTATTTGGATACTTTTATTTGTGATAACATATTTATGCAAGATATTCGTTTTAATAGTGCCCAATATTTATTTCTAAATCGTATAAAACACGCTTTTACATAAAATTGAGAGAAAAAAATGATCTAAAAACATCACAAACATTTTTATGTAATCTGAGTAAATAAATCTATTTTTGAAAACTCATTAAACCATTCTAGTCTTATTCAGTAAAATAATCTTAACATTAACATTTTAAACCAAAAACGTCCCACTTTTTTTAAGAATTAAAACAAACCGTGTTTTGAAGCTTATTTAATGATTAATTACTATTAATAATTTTAAACCGGTCAATTTAACCATTATTTTAAATTATCTTACATTGTTTCCATAAGAGCTATGAAAAAAAAATATCAATCATAGCACGATCTCGAGAGGTAGGGGGTCTGAATTTTCATTGGCCTAATATAAAAATCAGTGAATAGGAAACATAAAAAAAGAGTGTGCGATTTTTTAAAAACAAAAACGCATTCATAAAAAATTAAAAAAAAAATCTTTCCTATAATTCAGAATATTTATAAATTTCAAAAATCATTCATAGATTAACGATTTTTGAACCGATTAACTACTATTTACATAAAGATCTACTTCAGATTCTGCATGATGTTAACAAGTTATTAGGTACATATTATTAACTAAGTCCCCAAAAGTTAAGCACGAAACACTAATCCATTTATTTATTTATTTTAATTTGTCGCTTGCCTGCACACGAGGACAAACATAAAAGAGTGCGACCTACATGGGAGCAGAGCTTATAAAACCAGGTTTCGCCCAGTGTGGAGTCCCCAATCGGGTCAGAGCTTAATTGGGTTATGCCGTAGTTTTCCAATGTCGTCCTCGGTTATCTCTGCACCTCTACGCGGTTTAGCAGTAATGAGCTCTCGGGCGACTGCACTTATAAAAGATACACGTACACATAAAAAAACCCATGCTAAGTCTAACAGAGAAAAACATGATAAAACCCGTTAAATCGCAAAACCATATACGAATATTTTCTCACATCAAGTTATAAATTTATAGAAGATCTAAGCTCGTCTTTTTTTAGCTGATCGATGCCATTTTTATAAAAAGAGAGTAATAAAAATTATTTTCTAATACTACATAAAACTTAATCACCATAAATTATCTCAAACTTTTCGAAGACCGAAGTTAAAACAAAAATATTTCATAATTAGTTCTAAAATTTAAATTATACATTCAGATAAATAAATCGTTTGCTATAAAATAAATAGTTAAATAGTTCATCAAATCATTTGTATTAAAATAAATAAATATTTCATTAAATCGTTTGCAATAAAATAAATAAGTAAATAGTTCATTAAATCGTTTGTAATAAAATAAATAAAAAGTTCATTAAATCGTTTGCTGCCTCAACGCGGTTTAACAGTCAGAAATTTTTCGGGTGACTTATGATAATGTACACATGAAAAGTCAGTGTTTAGGCTGATGGGAAAAGAGTCAGATAAAAACGTCTATTAGATAATCAAATAAACAGAAGTTTATCAGAACTGAAATGCAGATTACCAATTTATTGATTTAAAAAAAAAGGCGATAATGATCTTTACATTGCATGGCTTCAAATTTAATAAAGTTGACTCAGAAAATAAATTTTAAAAAAGAATTTTTAAAAAAATCGAATTAAGATAGTAATTGCTTAGTTCAACTTTTTTTTAATCAAAGAATCTTCATACTCCAAGTCAAAAATGTAATAAATCAATTTTTATTAATCAATTCAGTTTTTAATAAAGCGGGAAATGCAAATGATGCACATCTCAATACAGCGCAGTATAGATTTGAATCAAACTTAGCAGAATAAATAATGGGGGAAACCATAATAAAATATCCAAGAAGAAAAGGCAATGTGCATTTCAAAGTATCAACTAAAAGTTAAAAACAGATAATTTAAATAGGTAAGGAACCCTTTTTACACTCAGATCAACTGTGAAAGGAATCAATAATATTATTCTATATATCCTTAAACAATCATTCCGAATTTCATCTTAAGTAATTAACTATATGCAAAGCCAAAAGGGTAAGGGGATTATGGTAAAATAACTAAAGCAAAATTCAACTAAATAATTATTATAATTTTTACGGAACTAAATGTATGCACTCTACTTTATATCTTAAAAAATTATGAAGCTGTCAATGAAATAAGATTGCCAATATTCAACAGTTTTTGACAAAAATCATATCATTTGGTATACAAAGATAAGAGCAAAAGTAACAATTCATTGTTACATTACATAGGAAAGGTTTTTAAAAAGTCTAATAATAAAATCACTAACATAATTCACTTCTTATGAATAATTTTCTTTAAAACAATAATCAGAATTTCACTTTCAAGAGTTAACATAACATGAAATTATAAAAACTAGAAATAGAAATAAAAAAAATCAACAGAATAATAAATCAATGCTGTAATAAATATAAATACGGGGGTGGGGGAAAGTACTTACTTCATTATGCTTGGCATTGAGCGAAAGTGTACGCAGGAATTGAATAGTTCCGAGTCACTTTCAAAATACAAAATCGAACCTTCAGTAAGCAAAGGACATCAGGTTTATTCGATTTTTAATTCACTGGCGTTATTTCTTTTTTTTTTACTGGGAGATAACAATCATAATTGCATTAATTATTTTTCCATAAGCACATTAACATTCTCACACGCTCTCCAAGATGTCAACTAAACGTGAAATAACTGTTCGATTCGGACATCTGATTGATTGTTTCCATGCGATACTCATAAAAAAATCATTTACAAGAATATCGAGTGATTATACTTATTTCATTGATAACACACTAGAGCAAATGCTAGCACTAGACGTAGATCCGCCCCAAATAACAATTATAGGATCACGCAACAAAAAGATATGAGAATCAAAGACTATGGCTTCAGGATCGTATTTTCCTTAATGCCTTGCCATTTACTCATTTCACTAAGACAAGAGGACTAATAAGCTTGAAGTTGATCAATTCCTCCTGCGTTTGGGGGAGAAAATGGCAATATAAGGAAGATTGAATATAGGTCCATCGGATACTACTTCTACTTCTAATAATTAAATTGAATATGTGAGTGTATTCCTGCTGCGATCTATAAGCAAACCGTTAGATTTAACAGCTGTCAATTTTCGCAGAGGTATTCAAGAGGATGAGAATTAACGTTAATATGCGAGAATGTCTAAAAATTAATGGTGCAAATGATCAATATTAGCAACATTATACCAAGCGTGAATTAAAAGGATTTCTAAAAAAGCAACAATGATGCAAGAGTCCCTAGAAATTTTTAAATTATTCCCAATGCATTAACAATGATATTAAAAATGTCCAGTTTAAAGAAAGTTCGTTAATGGAATATAATTTTATTTTTAAACTTTCTAATGAGCCGATTAAGAAGCTAATTTCTATTTTAATTCTACTATCGTATAATAATAATGATAAATGCCTCGGGTTCGAATGGGGGGAAATGCAAGTTTTCTAACACGGATTCGAGAAGGTTCTTAAAATCTGGCCTATCCACTAGTCACAAAACGATATCCAGTCATTGGATAAAACAGTCCGAGTGACACTTTAATTGAGCATAACTAATCAGATCACATTCGGGGAACTCCAGAGCAATTCTTGTTCATGATCGGTTGGTTAACGGGAAATGTTACACCAGAAAATTACGTAATTTTTATAAGATAACGCCTCGTTACCTGAATTTGAAAAAGCACAATTACCCAGAAGTGGTAAGCTTTTTAAGGATTTAAGAAAAAAAAATGAAAACACCGACAGAAAATGTGAATTTAAAAAACAAATCAGGTTTTATTTAAAATGTTTCATGTCTAATTGGCGAAAATCTATTAAAAATTATAAACAATATCTTAATTATTAAACAATTTTTAAAATTTTCTTTGTCTTCCCATCCTCCCCAGCTTTTTATTTTCTAATGAAAACAAGTACATCTTATTAAAGAAATATATAGAACCCAATTAGGAATGCATGTGATTATTTTTTGATCATTGATTATAATTGGATCAAGGGTGCATATTGCTTTGCCTCTAAAATGATACCAAAAAGACTTCACACGCCTTAGTATAATACTCATACCATAATATAATACTACTATACTTCATACACCATAGCATAATATTATTAATATTCATACACCATAGTATAATATTATTAATATTCATACACCATAGTAGAGTAAGATCGTTGTTTTTCAAAAAATGGTAAGCATGATTTAACTATTTTTTAAAAAAAGGCATATTTAAAGAATACCATTCTTTACGATACTACAATTTGCAACAATAAATCCTCACTTTTTCTTTCTGTCCTATTAAAAAAATAAAGCAACTTCAAGTCCGATATACAGCTCGAAACAAAACAGCATTAAATAAAGACGTATGATTTAGAATGTGACGGCGATTGCCCTGGAAATGCACTTAAGCGTCCTCGATAAGTGAATTCAAGTCTTTTCAAAACCCTCTGCAGCAAAAAAAAAGTCATCTCTCAAAATGAATTCGTTTTTTAAAGGTGATATTCTACGCAACAAAGCGACTTTACAAGAGAACCAACGTCACCTCGGACGTAACGGGAGAGGAAGCAACGTCTGTATCTGTGAATGAAGCGGAATGGGGGAAAAAAAAGGGTTCGTGATGTGATAAAAAGACCCGGACGATATTTTCCACTTCTTTTCTTTTTTTTTTTAAATTCATTTCTAAAATCCGACGAAAGATAGAAGCAAACACGAAACGTCTGGAATGGAATGGTTAAAAAGAGCAACTTTAGCGCATTTAAAAATGAACTTCAGAAAATAAACTTTGAACGTCAGAAACTAAGAAGTAAACTAAACTTTGATGTAAGAGCTTGTTTATCGTCTCTGTGGATGGTGTTCCAACTTTTGATTTGATTCATTTATTTATCAAAAAGTTATTCTGATAACTAAGGAAAATTTCAAAAATGTCGCATTTATAGCACTAACAGACACTTTCAACTTATTTATCGCTGTTAGCTAAAAAAAAAAAAGCTTAAACTACAAGTAAATTTGAAATTAAAGCATTAAACGCATACTTTAGTATATGAATTTCTGATGTGTATGCATATCTATATGTATGTAAATGACCAAATGTATGCATATCGAAATATTCCGATATGTTGAAATGTATACGCAGCCTCTATTGACATGTTTACTACTAGCTTAGAATCTTTGTTAAAAATTTTCAAATTTCAAAGGATATTAATTTTATTTCCACTTTATGATGAAAATAATTAGCTATTATGTAAGAGCATAGGAGGAAACCAGGCGAAATATTTGGGAACAAATTTGGTGCTAGATTCGAACAAAATATTTATTTCAAACAATACTTTACTTTAAAAAAAATATGAGTCTGTGGTGATTACTATATAAGCCAATTAATATCCTTCGAGCTGAAGGGTCCCTTTTGCTTTATCGGTATGATACTCGGCTACTAACCCTAAGATTGGGGAGTTCGGGCCTAGCGCTTTTCGCTAATCCACCTACAAGTCCTAAAAAAACTGTTATTTTTAGATGCCTTCCCATCTATTTCTAAAATAAATTTCATAATAATTTAATCCTTTAATCTTCATCTAATAATAATTTTACTTCTCGATCTTTTTTTTTAATTTTTATATTTATAAAAGAATATAAACAAGTCGTCATTTCCGAGAAGAAAAAATCATTTTTCTACTCAGATATATAATCAGTCCGCAAATAATATAGGCTGAAAATGAAAAAAAAGATTTTATTTGGAACGTAAACATATTCCAACGAGCAGAATTGCGCATAAATTAAATAGAATCAAGAGGATGTACTATCTTTTTTAATGCACACGTGTTAGGTTTAATGTCGTCATGAAATGCATTAGTCCATCGTCTTGTGTTGCGCATTATCTTCCTCAAAGTCAAACAATTATTATTACGCTTTTGGATTCGCCATTTCATTTCGCCGTACAAAAACTGAACATGGATAACTACCTACTTCTGCATTCCCCTCTTAAACAACCATTTATTGCGTATTTCGAAATGCATAGAAAAGCGTGTCTTCCTCCCAGTCCTTTGTCGACGTCCATGGTTGGCTGCTCCAAAATCCAAAAGATTTTTCCCGATAGAGCATTGGCTGTCATTTCAACGGCGAAGCATCAATAAACAGGAAAAATCGATCGTCGGATGAATCGTTATCTTTCCATTTTCGAGATTCAAATATAATGTCAGAAGATAATCACAACATGAAAAAAAAGCAACTATAAGGAGATGAACCTAATCAACGTCTAGGTCTCGTAGTCATTAAGAGGCCATCTTCAAAGCCCAAGTCAGGGAGAAAGCTCAAGGCTTTCCGTGAAGGCCCTAATGAATTTCCTGCAGCGGCGGGCGAATACCTCGACTAAACGACTTCCAAGGGAGAGAGAGTTCGTGATTAGTATTGCATGCGTTGCTAAATCCTTAAAGGTCTCTTCTTCGCTTCGAATGTGAACTCTGGCATCGGTTATTCCTCTCCTCCCTCCTTCCTGCTGCACTCCGGCAAACGATGTGCTCGAGATGGAAACTTAGCATCAAGATTCTCTGGAATGTTTAAAGTGTGGCATGGCAGCCGTACAGCGGATTATTTTCTCTCAGGGAAGAAAAGCAAATTTAAACAGTGTAATTCACTCGTACTCCGTACAGACGAGAGAGTTGCACATTGTTTCCATCTTAAAGGACGAATGCAATTTTTCTTAAATAATACTACCCAGATTGCAAAGGAAATTTGTTATCGACTCTGATTGGGAATTAAGATGAACTGGGATTGACCGCTAAGAACCCAAATGTAATTAATCTATATACAAAATCGATGTACTAAAAATGTATAATCCTTAAGACACAACATCTCTCGTTGTTGTGACTTACGACACTTTACAAGCCTGCAGACAGTTATCTGTCAGCGATTTAAGCCGAGTGAGCGTCTCTTGCTTTTTCAATAGCGCCATCTAGGGTCTTGAGTACAACATAGCTACTTCATGAATCCCATTCGCTTGCATCCCCTTTTTAAAATGGGGCAGGCGCATTCACGTACCTCACAGGTAGAACACAGAGGAAGAAAGGTCATATCAGCACCGGGACTCGAACCCGAAACGTTTAGATCGGCCGGGATGGCCTGGTCGGTAGAGCGTTGGACTCGTACTCCTTAGGTTACGGGTTCGTACCTCACCGGTCAAAAGATTCCCCGAGTGTGTGGCGATTGGCGCTCGTTAAATCGGTTCGTGATCGCAAAGTCCTCCATATCGAGAGTAATATCACTGGGGGTACTGGGCCAGGGGTGATCGCTATCTGTTCCAGGTCTAAATTACGATCTGAGATGAATGAATGAATTTGCATGAATGTAGTCCGCCCTCTAAAAAGGGTTATGGCGTGTGTGTAGCTAATTCGTACTCTTGGCCCTAGATGGCGCTACTTGTAAAACAAGAGACGTATATTTCCGGCTTAAAATCTGCTGATGTATTAGCGGGGCTTGTCCATGGCAAGTGCTATAAGTAAAAACAACAACGTTTAGATCACGGGGAAGATGCGCTGCCTTTATGCCAGGACAATATCTAGTTAGAACAATAGATTCACATTTTCAAAAATTCGATAAAAAATACCAAAAATTCTTAATGTTGACGTCAGTGCTATTCTGTGATAAATAATTGGTTCGTAAAAATATCTATCAGTTTCAACTACTATTACATCTAGCAATGCACTAAACCAGTCACACATTTCAGGCGTGCATGTGAAGGAACATTTAATGTCACTAGGGTATTATTTTCGTCACAAATACACAAGTTAGATTACTGAGGCTTGCGTGATGATGAACATAAGAGGGTAAATGATCACTGTATCAAATATTGTCCGTTACTTTACCAAATACTTAGAAGCTTAATGGAATAAAGTGAATTGAATCATATCAAACAACATAATAGAAGCTATAGAGTAATTCTATCAATGTTTATATTAATAGACTTAATCCAACAGCATTTGTTTTTTAGAGAAAAAAATATTATGGAAAGGAAGTCAGAGAATAAATGTATGCATCTATCTAGTACTAAGTCGCATATAATTGCGATTAATTGTTTTGCTTAATTAATTTTAAAAAACGCTGAAAGACAGTCATTTATTTGTGAGTGTTTAAATAGTTCACAGATCAAAAACATTTACAAAAAAATTCAAGGTGATTTAGATTTTATTTCGAAGCATCGTAGTAATTACATAAAAAGTTTTAAGTTAGATTCGTCTATTCTTATTTTACGTTCAAAAGTTGGTCTAATTTATATACAGCAATAATGAGCAAATATCAATCATGAAGTCAAAAGCAATTTTTAAGAAACATTAAATAAACAAATATTTTTTTTTCAAAAAAAAAAAAAAGAAGAGTGAAATAAATTGTTCTTTAGAGTGTGCCAATATGAATGCTATATTTAAAACTAAAATAAAATTATCCAAAATAGAAATAATTAATAACCTTCAGTTTAACTTACATTAACTTTTTTAAGAAACTTACTTATTAAGAAAATATTTCCATAGAGAGACAGAGAAAGAAAGAAGAATCTACATTGCATTTAGAGTGCGCTAATGCTGCTATATCTAAAACGAAATTATCCAAACTAGAAGTAAACAATAACTTTAAGCTTAAATTACATTAAATAAAGTAAAAAATGCATAGATGAAAATTTAAGAATATATATATTCTTATACATAAAAATGAAATGAATCCGGTCTGAAGATTTTATCAAGGTTCATGCTCAAGCAGGGATTTCAGCTATTTTTTTTTTTCTGTGAGGGGTTTGACTTTTGTCCAAATGTTGACCCCTCAAAAGTCCCATATAAAAGAGGTTTTTAGAAGACAAGTCTTCGTTAAATTTCGGATTCAATTAAATCTCTTTCTATATTTTTTTCTCTTAAATGTTACATTTTTATTTTTATTTTATTCCATTTTTTTAAACTTGAATTAATCGATTATTTCCTAATTTGGATATAGCAATAGGAACGTACATGTAAAAAATTATTCTGTTGAATTATGATATATTTACTCAAAATTATTTTTACAATTTATTAAATTTACATTTTTTTCTTCTTTTCTTTATTAAGATCTCTATATAGCATTTTTACCCCTTCCCTTCCCTTTAAGTGATTTGGAAATGGTTTTCAAGCAATAATATAATCGGAAGTTCTTGAGCAAGAGATAAAATTTAGATATTAAAAATTTTGAAAAACAGCTGTTTTAAAGAGCGCATATAAACAAAAAATAACGAAATGACATATTAGGCAGCTATAGGTCTAACAGACAGCTCTATTCTCTCTATTTTTTCATAATGTTTACCAGAGTTTGTAGATAAGTATGCCAGCCAAATAATTATTATTATGTTTAAAAAATTGCTGTTGTTACTTATGGCACTTGCCATGGACAAGCCCCCTGCTGATACAGCAGCAGATTTAAGCCGAAAAAAGCGTCTCTTGTTTCTGAAGTAACGCCAGCTACGGCCAAGAATACGTCTTAGCTACACACTCATCACATTTGCTAGCACACCCCTTTTTACAGGAGGACACAGTCACACACCTCACAGAAAAACAACTTTGCCCTTAACAGGACTCCCAAAACACGAGGAAGACGTGCTACCTCTGTGCCAGAAAGCCGGCTTAAAATATATATAATGAATTTTTGCTCAGAGGGGATTATAATGTTATTTTAATTTTTAAAAAATTAAATGGCACATAAATATACCAAATTATATTAGAACATTAGTTAGATTTGAATGAATTCATACAATTCCAGTAGCCAAATAATTTTTAATTTTTTTAAAACTATTTTTTCAAAGCTAAATGAAACTGAAGTTCCCTTCAACAATGACGTCTTTAGAGCTGAATGAAATCTTATGTCAGGTTGCTGTAAAAAAAAAAGAAAGAAAAAGGCGGTACATTGTTCTAAGGTGAAAAAACACGTAACCAGCTAACAGTAGAGCATTGTTACAAGATAGTCATCGGAATGAATTGAAAACGAACAGCCAGAAAAAACAGTACACACCAGCTTCCATCGCGACCGAAATGAAAAACGGGGTCGCTTTCCAACACCTTCCTTTTACGTACGAAATACAGAGGTAGAGATAGGGGAAGGGATAGAACGGATGGAAATCGAACACATTTCCGCAAGGAGACAAGGTGCGATCGAGTTCCCTGCAGGACACAGCAGACGCATGTCTTCAACGGTAATCTTAACTGATATCGTTTGTGTGTGGAAAACAAAATCGGTTTTCCTTTTATAAAAAATCGCAGATGTGCTTTTTGAAAGAGAGGAAGGACGGAGAACAAACAGGAAAAATGGCTTCGTAGAATCTTTGCAGTTGTTATCTACAGCAGCTTTCAACTTTCGGAGCCTTTAACTTATGGACCCATAACTTCGATTGATAACATTTTCTTTCTCGTTAAATCTGTTTGCTGAAAAATGTGTGGTAAAATAAAGCTCTCCTTAAAACGTATAGTTAATCCTACACGTGCTGCTCATAACTTGGATCTTTGTTTTGTTTTCTATGAAAATAACTTTTGCCAGTAAAAATGTTATCTTGAAATTTGTTCAGATTGCAGTATTAAGAAAAAAAAGTACATTAAAATGTTTAGATTACAGTTTATGAAAAGAAGAATAAAAGAGGAATAAAAAAAAATTTCAACTTTTCAACATCGTTTCTCACAATTCTGTGAATGCATAATTAACTAAATATTATTTTTAAACAAGCTTTTCACACTGTATGACATGCGTAACACAATGGTATGTTGCGTTATGTTTGGAAATGCAACTTTTATACAAAAGACTTTGGTGAATGTAAGATAGTATTATTAATATTTTGTTATTCAATTTTTACTATTCTGATACATAAATATGTATACACATCCTTCATCACTCAAATAATAAAATAATAGTATTTTCAAAGAATTTAGCACAGCGAATCGAAGCGTTTGAAACAACTGAAGTCCGGTAAATTGAAATTGATCTCTATAAAACAAATTCATTCATCACAATATACCTCACTAATAATAAATCTTATCGTTTGCTATTATGTGATTTATTTTTCTCTATTTACTACAGTATAAAAGCATATTTACTTTTCATTATATTGTAAAAGCTTTATTTATGAATATAATGGAAACTTAAAATCTTTTAGCTATTATTATAAATTCTCCTTACGAAATGAGTTGATTTTCAAATGGAGAATAATTTTATGATTCAATATTTTTAAAATGTGAGAATCCGACTTTAAGAGACAAAACGTGTGGTCTTAAAAATATTGTTGGTTTAACACTCAAAAATAATAATCAGAAATTGCTGAGATTATAAAATTTAAGATTCCAGAGGAATATGTAAGTTTTTTTTCACTTCGATTTTTCTATAAACTATCGAGTTTACGGTTACCGCTAAATGCATACTTCTAATAAGACGCATTTGTGAGGATTCGTCGTAAAATAATGAGAATTGGGTAAATATTTTGAAGCCGTACTTTTTCTGTTCCACAAATTCAATCCAAATAACATGCAGATCTATAAACCGCATGTCAAATTTCAATAAGTTCAATAGTAAAATTTTTCAGTCATCATGTTTACATAGTCTTTTAGTTCCGAGTTTTATCTCTGTACATTAAATTTTTATTGACAATAGCAATATTTGTTTCCCATAATTCTGTTTACAAGAATGTTGTAAAATAAAGAAAACAATATATATTCCTCCAAATGTTGACTGGCTATTTTAGAGTCAAAAGGCTTTATAATTTAATTTATCTATTAAAGCCCAATATTCTATTTATAATTTTTATATTTTACTAACATAGTTAAACCCAAAGAATACCATTTTTTCTTTCTTTCTGCTTTGTCTTGTAAGTCAATAAATATTTAAGAACTTCTAAGCTATTTACAACTTGGCAGATACCACCCATTTGTCAGGTTTTGAAGTTAAATGATCGTCATATTGATTTTTTTAAATCTTTTTCCCACTTTTCTTTGCTTTTGCAAAATGATTTCCAAAAGTAGAAATCTTTATTTTTGATTGTTAAGTTATTTTTCAAAAATCTTTAAATATTTATCAGTACAAAAAAAATCAGTTAACTAACTGATTAATTTGATAAGTTTAAAAAAAAGAGAAGAAAATTTGAATTAATTTAAGAGCTTAATTTAACTCATTATCATGGTTTCAGTGACTTTTTGTAATTCATCATCGTTTCACCAATTAGTATTTCTGTATCATTTTACTAGAAACTGTTTTTGATACACTTCGAACTAGAAATAAGCTTATTTGGGCCGGCATCGATTTTTGAGTTATAAATTTTCAAACCAGACCAGACTAAATTAACAAAAATTTATAATAAAAATATTAATTCATTATGATTAAATAAAATATAAATTAACTGAAATATATGAAATTAACTGAAATATATAAATTAACTGAAAATAAATTAACTGCATACTCTAAAATAACTTGTGTGTTAATGCATCACTAACAAATTGGATTTTTTCTTCCCAATAAAAGTGTATCAGTTTTCCCAACGTCATTCGATGAATATATACTTTATAAAAAAAATCTCTCGGTACAAAAACGGATCTAAAAATTTCAGCATTTGCAGAGAAATCTGCGCAGTATTTATGAAAAAAAGAATTGAAAGGTTTATTCTCTGCTCCCAAATCTCGAAAGCCCTTTATTATTACAATACTTCCACTATCTCTGAATTGCGCAACTCAGACAACAAGGAGACAAAATAATAATACTTTGAATGCATTCTCTCGACTGTCATGCTCTTAGCATTGACAGTTGGTCGATGATAGGACAGTGTTCTCCCCCCTCCACATCCCTCCTCTCCCATGAGACTACTCCCCCCCTTCCTCCTTCTCCCCCTCTCTCGATAACATTTTAGAGTAAACTGCTTTAATATATAGGGCCATTTCTGAGCTCCCTTTGACGTCCTCCGAGTATCGAAAGAGAGGAAGCGTCATGCGATGAAGGTTGAGCGCACAACGCCCTGATAGTGAAGTGGACATTTTTATCTGCTCGCCCAAAAATAAAGATGTAGGGCTTGTCTGCACGCTGCTATCTGGATTGGTCGAGATCAGGCCTCGTTTTATTTTCATTCTGGGAAAACACGAGAGATATTCTTTTGGGTTGCAGGATTT
>JAOUZG010031086.1:464172-547182 GCA_026289955.1 Argiope argentata
TCTTTATAAAATTCTTTGAAATGTCAAATTCTTTGTAGTATTTTTTTTTTGTACAATTCTTCGAAGTAACAAAATCTTTGTCGTATTCTTTGTACAATTCCTTGAAGTACCAAATTCTTTATGGTATTGTGTTTGTACAATAATTAAGTAATTTGGTCTTATTTTTGTTCTAAAAATTGTATACGCATTTAAGTGCTTTAAAAAAAATTTCCGTGCTTTTCTTTTAAACTGAGGGTAACAATCTGTTTAAAATTCCAACTTTCGCTTTATTAAGGGTAGAAATAAAAAAAAAATTAGAAATTCCCGTTATTACAAAAAAAGAAGAAGAAGAAGAAGATTGACATTTTAAAAAAAAGGTTAGTGGAATTCGGACTGCATAAAATAAACATACTTACCATAACACTGCATAAATCCAAATATCGATCATAAACATGTTCAAATCGTGGCAGCATTTTTAAATCAAAAAGGGAATACTGAATTCTCGATACCTCCTCATGCTTGTAAGATTGTGTGTTTATTGCTAAAACGTTTTTCGCATTTTCTCACAGGGAATACGAAAATTCTTTATGAATTTCCCCTACAGTCGAATAACAGCTGGGGGTAAGTTCTGTTGAAACCGGCTCTTGTGATTCGAAACTCCCAAAGGTTAGCGGGAGGGGAGACGTGTCAACCCCTACCCAGAGCAGCTAAGAGCCAATAGAAAGATCTAGAGCCCTGAAAAAAAAGCAACTCTAGAATGTCTAATCCAATAGACTCGAAGACTCACTGAAAGCGCAAGTAAGTAAGAAGAAAAAAATTAAGTCTTTCAGAGATTCGGGAGAATTTATTCGATAAATTACTTCCCTTCCAAAAATGTTATTAATAAATATCCAATTCCGAAAGCGTGAACTCATCTAATATAATTTAGCATTTAATACACTTGTTACTAATAATGCATTTTACAATGGCGGTAGAGTTTTGTTCAGAAATATAACGATTATGGAAAAGAAACCGTTTTTATATTTATCCTGGTCAAGGTAGTGGTAAAAAAAGACTTGCAAGTTGACTCTTCTTTTTTACTAGACTCGGTTCCTTGGAATATTAGACAGAGACTACTAAGTTCAGAATGATAATATTTATACTCAAAATAGTTAGCAAGACATAAGAAACTGTCTTCCAGCCTATTTTAGAGAGAAACATCCCAAAATTCTACTTCATTTTACATTTACCATGGGAAGGAAAGTAATAGGATAGTCTAACCCCTATCGCGACATTGATTTCACCATCTTTTTTTTTTTTTTTCTTTTCAATAAAAGCTCATAACCTAAGGATATGTCATCAAAAACAGTCTACACCCCCTCCCTTTCCATTTGGCGAGAAATCGAAAAATCAAACCTTGACATAGCTAACAACCTCAGCAATTAGACTATACTGATTTCGCCACTCGTGCATAGCAAACCAATCAAAATATTCTTTGCTCATTGTATAAGTTGACAACTCAAATATATTTACTACTTTCCATTGACAAATACGTGCACGCAACAAGATTTCTTCTACTATTTCTCTGTCGCTGAGTTTTTATTATTATTATTATTTATTTCTTAAGACGCAGTTGTTACTACTGCTTGGACCTTCATGAATAGTCCACATGAAGAGGATTAGGGCAGCAGATACAGGAAATACAAAACGGTGGTTTATTTATAATGGGAAGTTAAGGTCGAATTCCCCCCATGAACGTGCCTACATCATTTTACAAATTATGGCTATGAAGAAAGTGATCAAGAGAAGATTATAGATCTGTTTTCATGTTTGCAAGGATTAAAAAAAACGATAAGATTTTTCAAAAACGTATGTGTCTAAACAACTTATTTGCATGCAAAATTATTCGTATATTAAATAAAACGAAGTAATTTTTTTCTGTTTGCTTGTAATTGTTAGGAAAATAATTAAATAAAAGAAATAACCGAAGTATTTCGAGGAAAATTCCCTCAGGTTTGAAATCAGATTAAAATATTTTACTATTAAACAAAATGAATTTAAAATAAATAAATGGGTAAATGTAAAGTTACTACTCGAAAATGAAGCAAAAATCAATAGAGAATTATGAAGAAGATTATGTTTTACTAATTGTACATAGAAATTGGCATTTTATTTAAGAACAAAATCTGCTACTTACTCAGTATATTCATTTAAAGTGATTATAAAAATATGAGAGTTTAAAAAAACCAGCAGTTAAGAACTAAACTGTTAGAAACCGGTATAAATATCTTATTGAAAAATGTTCTAAATACTGTATAGAACTATAAGTCATGTTCTTTGGCAACAAATATACCACTGAAAATTTACGATGTATTAATTTTGATACAATATATCGGTACTATAATCCTAATAAGTATAATATTTTTGATACGCTAACATCTAAATTAGAACAACAAATTCCACCGGTGGTTTTCTTCCCCCCCCAAAAAAAAAATTTGTCAATTTTTGACTTATGTACACAAAAATTTAAGTGTTATTGATTCGTATAAACTCTTTGACACACGGATTTCATTCTTAATTCGATGACACATCTTATACGGGTTATGTAGAATTATATAAATCCCGATAATAATATAAAAGGCCTTTTGAATGTTGAAGCATTTCTCAAAAGTGATTTCTGAATAATTTTTGGATTTTAAATTCACTATATTTTTAATTGATCGCAGATTTAAAACTAAGATTTCAGCAATTCGATGAAAGTGTTAAATGCGTCATTATATACGAAGTAATTCAGACAGTTTTTAATTGGCATCTCAATAAGGCATGAGTCTGCAACAGTTAATTCATAGCAAAATACTCCCAAACTGTGTTTTTTTAAATAAATAATCATGATTTTTTATATTCAAAGATGTATTTTGGTTAATAATAAGAAACATGCTTGTTTATGTATAATATCAAACCTTACCGTTATTATTTTTAATTAGTCTTCAAATCGTTTGATTCGTTTTGCTTATTTTTGACTGTAAATATCTTTTTATCAATTATTTAAATAAATTACAAAAATTTACAAAAAAAAAGTTACAAAAATTTGCATAAACCATTATTTGGATTTTAAATACCTCTAATTTTGTAAATTCGAGATATCTAAAAACGTATTCGTGTTATAGAAATTGGAACATTGATGAAACAATAGAACGGAGAGCAATTATCAAGGCACTAGACTTGAAAGCACAAAGAAAGAAAGCTATTAAAGCATTTATTCTATTTTTAAAGACTAAATATAAAGAAAAAGAGGGGAATAAATATTTTGACCCACATAGTGGGAAGGGAACTCGATAAATTTTCTAATTCATACACTATTGAATAATTAAATAAATTTTAATTATAAAGTAATTGTTTTTTAATTCTTCGAATAGATACGAAAGTAAATATTTTTTATGTTTGCGTACAGTTCTCACTAAAAAAAAGTCTCCTTTAAGCTAAGGTATTAACCTATTTAAAAAGATGATTTAAAAGTGCAATGGATTATCAAAGTATACGACTAGTTGCAAATTCTAGCGGAGATTAATCTAAAAATTAAAACTAACATTTTGGAAATGTTTTTAATTCGACAAAACTCTTTTTCTTAAAAAAAATCTATGTGGAAAAAAGGTACATTTTTAAGTGTATCTTTCTAGTAATTCATTAGATTGCCTTTTAATTCTTTTATGCAAATTCCACACAAATTATTACAGGTAAAACAACGAATATACTACGTGGCATTAATTACAGGTCGTATTCCGTCTAGTTTTCTTATTTCGTATTATTAGAAGTTGCCTAATGAAAAAAAATGGCATTTTTTATATTTATTTTTTAAGAAATTAATGTCCCCATTATAGAGATCTAGTATTCTTATTTCGTATTATTAGAAATTGCCTAATGAAAACAAAAATGACATTTTTAAATATTTATCTAGTAATTCATTAGATTGCCTTTTAATTCTTTTATGCAAATTCCACACAAATTATTACAGGTAAAACAACGAATATACTACATGGCATTAATTACAGGTCGTACTCTTTTCGTTTTAATATACTTTCGTCGTTTAATATACTTATTTCGTATTATTAAAAGTTGCCTAATGAAAAAAATGGCATTTTTTTAATATTTATTTTTCAAGACATTAACGTCCCCATGAAACTACTCGGGGCATCACAACGAAATTTGGTCTCCACGAAAACAACATTCTTTCGTGCAGAACAGCGTTACAGCAACAGCCTATTTACGAAATGTTCACGTAAAAGATGCATTAGCGGCGAAAATAAATAACTTTTTACAAGGGCTAGACTCTGTAATAGGGCGTAGCGGCGGAAAGACGCAAGCAGCAGACGCATGGGAAATGGCAGGAAACAGGTTTTAACCCAATACTCTGGGCATAGAATACCCCAGCCGACAAAGACTTCCCTTAACCACTCAGACGGGCACCCCGGTTTGCCCTGCAAAATATCCCGCAAAGCTAGAGGGGTTTTATTGAAATACCCCCTCTGAAACCTTGTCTGCAGGACTCAACAAGAACCAGGGATGGGGAGGCGAGCAATATTTCCAACTCGAATTTTCCATCGGTTCGCACACCACCCGGTGTGCATTGAAGAGTTTGGCTGCTGAAGTAGGGTTTTTTATTTTTTCTTCTTCTCCTCCCCCCTTTTGCCATACACTCTTTTTTTTCTTTTTGAATTTTTATTTTTGGCTGGCGATTAAGCGGCAGATTGCGGGGAGAACCGAAGAAAAAGGTATTTGTCGATTGAAATGCGGGGAGGGTCAGGAATGGAAGCCAACAATGTGTCTCGCGCATAAGGATTTTTCGGAGTAGGGTTGAATACCGGCTGGATGCATGGCTTCCTCTACCGCGAAGTAATCGTGCTTTATATTTCATACAGAGTTGAGTTGGCACAGCGAAGTATTTTACAACGCGAGATAAACCGATGAAAACGTGATAAGAAATCTTTAAAAAAAAAAAAAAAAAAAAACACCGAGAGAGAGAGAGAACTGATATTTCTAGAGAAGCACAGATGATGTACAGGTACACGAAGTGAGAACTCATTTAAAAGAAAAGGGAAGTTTTTAGCGTTTAAAACTCATTGCAAGGGTTTAAATATACAGGGTGTCCAAAAAGTTCCCGTACTGATGAGTTGTGAATTTATTTTACAAAAACAATAGGTTTAAAAAGAATTATTTTTATGCCAATCATAAAAAACACTTTTAACATAACTAAGGAAAAAATACTGAACTTACATTTATAATAAATGTTCAAAATGTCCATCCCTTTCTTGGAGGCAAAGCTGAACTCGTTTGCGCATGTTTTTCGAAACGCGTTTTAACATGCTAGGAGTGATTTCTTGTATTCTTTGGGTAATTGCGATTTTCAAATCATCTATTGTTTGAGAATCACGTTCATAAATTTTGTCCTTTAAATATCCCCACAGAAAAAAGTTCGGGATGGCCAGATCAGGGGATCGAGGTGGCCAAAGATTTTTTGAGATAAGTCGATCGCCGAAAAAAGCTTCAAGCATGTCCATGGTTTCATTACTCGTATGGCAAAGTTTAACAAACTTGAAAAAAATCATGAGAAATGATTTTTTTAAATTTGGAATACGGGAACTTTTTGGACACCCGGTATATTGTGAGGTATTAACTCTTTGCACTCGATGGTGCCTTAACGGCACCATTCTAGACGGTGCATCATTTTGACGTTTCATTTAATTATTTTTCAATTTTGATTAGTGAAAATACCTGCAGAATAATAAAAAGACAGATAAAATTAATTTTAAACACATACAAACACAAATTTGGAGCAATAAACAAGTTGTTGTATACTGAAAAGTTATGCATCGAATTAATTTTTCGAGTGCAAAGGGCTAAAACATCAAAAAGATAATAAAATTTTTCTTCGTTTAGAATGACGCGTCCGGGTAAGAGGTATCTATATAATCAGATGACTATAAATGAATAAATCAGACAATTATTTTGTAAATAATTATTTGAATTTATTCACTAAAAAAATACATTCTGAAGAAAGGAAAAAAAGCAATAGAAATAGTAGCAGATTTAGGTATTTGTATTATTAAGTTTCTCTTTTGATAAACTGTCTATTTCAATACACTTATTAAATCCTCATATACTAAGTACGGAGAAAATATAGTAGTTGTTGCAAAATTGGAAATCAAGATTTTGACGAATCTCCACATTTTAGACTAACATGAAATCGAGACGAATTTTTCGAAAAGTTTTTCTGCTTGTGACAAAAATAATCCATAAAACAATTTGAGGTAGAAAATTGAAGTTTATTATGCGCTCTTTACAGAGAATTTGCAGATTTTCATTGAATTTTGAGTAAAATCTGTTCAGTGGAGATCAGGCTGTTCGAATACGAATTAACACAATAATGACAAAAAAAAATCGGTACAGAGATTTAACATCTGCAGTGTAAATATCTATTAGATTTTCAGCCGAATCCAAACACATTTTGAGTGTTAAGAAATAAAATGAGAAAATTCAAGATAATTTAAAAACAAAACGACTTAAATGTATCAAATTTGGTGGGTGATTTTGTGACTACAAGTATAATTTTGAGCCTAATTTTTGTTTCAAATGATTAAGCAAAACGTGTTCAAAACTGGAATTGGTTTTTCGGTAACTGTGTGCCAATGCATGCAAAAAAAAAAAAAAAACTTGCCAAGGATCACACGATGGATTCAGTGAAAATACTATATTCACGCCAAAAGTAGATATTTCGTAAATATTGAACTAATAATATGCAAGGTATTCTCTAGGATTAAATCTTTATCAGAAAGCTTTGAGGCGATCACTATCTGATTTATATGATAATTTGTTTTAGATTCATTTGTTTAAAACCTATGTAACAATTTACATATTACTATTTATTTATTTATTTATAAGCACTCGTCATTGCATGAAATTTACACTTGTATACAATTATATTAAACAGGAATACATTTTGTATAACATCACAAGCATTTTGTAATAACTAAGTAAAGATTGAAACTTAAGCATAACACAATGTTATTATCCTAATATTTCACGATTTGTAGTTGTCCTTTACCAACAAGCTAATATTTTTTTTAATCAACCAACTTGCTGCTTCCTCTCGGCCTAAGTATTTAGTATTTGCCAAATCGGAAATTTATATAAATAAAAATGAATCTCAAAATGTGTTGCTAAGCACAAAACTCAAGAACGGTTCGACCAATTCGGCTTTTTTTTTTAAAAGATACGAAAGTTTTTATAGAGAGGAAAATACTCTCTGTCCATAAGGCGATCTCTGCCCGACAGTCGTCTATGTTTACGGCGGGCGTTAAAGAAACAGGTTACTGCAGGAAGAGTCCATTTCGCAGAGGTAGAAATTCATTCAAGTTTCTTACGTTGGCGCGTTTAGCGACTAATTGGCGGTATTGATATATTGCCTTTAATTTTCGAAAGCAAATTCGAAAAATAATTCACTGGGCTGAAAATCATTTATTAAAAAAAACTTTTTGGAGAGGTTTTAAGCATATTTAACAATGGATATTTTACTTTGTAACAGAATAAAAGCAACCTTTTATAAAAATTATGAAATAATTATGATTATTATGTTCGCGTCTGCTGCGGAGAATTTGATCTTAAGTAGTTACATAAATTTAAAACAAATAAAAGTTACATAAATTTTAAACAAATAATTAATTTTTTGTCATGCTAGATTCTACTGAATTTTTTTTTCTTCTTGTGCAGTCGTTAGACATATAAATAATTATTCAGTTTTTCTATTTGATTCACTCTGTTCTTTCTGCACTAATCAGATTGGAAATTCTGTATTATTCTAACAGGAATAATATATATTTTCAAAATTCCAAGTACACAAATGATTTTCAGCCCAGTGAATTATTTTTCGAATTTGCTTTCGAAAATTAAAGGCAATATATCAATACCGCCAATTAGTCGCTAAACGCGCTAACGTAAGAAACTTGAATGAATTTCTACCTCTGCGAAATGGACTCTTCCTGCAGTAACCTGTTTCTATAACGCCCGCCGTAAACATAGACGACTGTCGGGCAGAGATCTCCTTATGGACAGAGAGTAGTAAAAATGACACTTTTCTGATTTTCATTTCCCCATTGCCGAATGAGTAAGACCAGTTTTTTTTCCTACGCTGATGAGATTAAATTTAACATGCTTTCAGCCGGTTATTTCAAATTGTTCTGTTTATTTTCTTGGAGTTTTCTGTCTTTAAAGTTAAACATTATTATTTAATCGATTTTTCGGATTCATTTTGAATTAAAATAAAACAGAATAAAGAATATTAAAAATTTCTAATATGCATTGTGTTGCCCCAACTGGCGTAGAAAATTCACGCATTTGCGTAACTCCAATTGGCGTTGAAAATTGACGCATGTGCAGTGTATTGTAATAGTTGAGTACTGTGTTTTCATTTTAATTAAAAGTTTAAAAGCTGTTTGTACAATACTGTTGAAGATATCTCAATCTTGATCGATAAATAAAATAGTCTCGACTTGTTTTTAAAGAAATGCGGGCTTGTTTTGGGGTTTATTTCAGGTAAGCACTGTATATAAATTGTTTTTAGGTTAGTTGTTTACTTTTGCATGCTTCCGTGCGTACGAAGTCGCGGGTAAAAGCTAGTACTGAATAAAAGTTCAAAATAGAGGTAAATTCTAAAGAGAAGAATTAGAAGTATCTATTTAGCACACAGAATTTCAGAAAAATCATTTTTTAATATCAGAGAAATTAAAATTACAGCAGATTTGAAAAGAAAATGTACAATTTTAACTTTCTTACTGAGCCCTTATTTTGTTGCGAACTCTGTTAATCAGTTACAAACTTAGCATCTGAACCAAGCGGGTATTTTGCTGTTCACAAGACACACCAAACAAGCGGAAGACGCACTTTATCTCACTTAATGAAGCGGGACCCCGTATGTTTTCCCTCAGAGAATTACGCTATGAAATACATTAAACAAGTTGTTTTGCTTTCTAGTCAAATAATTTTCCGCAGAAGAGCAGGTTCATTATAATGACTTAAAAGAGTCAACTTGGAACGGATGTTCGCCAAAATGAGCTCAACGGGGCGATTCCACTGTATAAAAATCCAGTTTTATGTGAATGGATTTCGTCATTCTCATTTAACTTGTATTGCTAACAAATTATTTGGACAGAATTTCTGTATACACTAATTCACCAATTTGTGATTATTAAAAAGAAAAGTTAAGTCTTCAGTAAATTTTTCAGTGATAGATTTTTTTATTAGAATAAATTCATTCTAATACATATCCTTGTTTATTTTTCGATTATTTAAATTGTTTAAGGAGAATCAAATAACATTCATAACGCTATCGCTAGTGTCATGCAATTTTCTAGAGCAAAATTATAAAATAATACTAGCATTAAAATAAAGAATATTCTTTGGTATTGTGCAGAACTAGAAAAATAAGTCGATCTATTCAAAATTTGTTACTTAAAAAGAAGATTATTTGATGCATATATGCATGCACTGCCCGTTTTCAAATATGGAGACCTCCTATATTTTTGCAAGGGAGCACTGAATTTACCAAAAAAGAAGTGAGGCGAAAGAAGTAAAGATATCCATACAAGCAATATACAAATCATTTTTAATTTTTCATATATATGTACTGGAGAAAGAAGAAGGAAAGATATGCATATAAGCAATATATAAATCATTTTTAATTTTTCATATATGTAGTAGACAAAGAAGAGCGAAAGTAGGAAAGATATGCATATAAGCAATAAATAAATCATTTCTAATTTTTCATATATGTAGTAGAGAAAAAAGGAAAGATATGCATACAAGCAATATATAAATCATTTCTAATTTTTCATATATGTAGAAGAGAAAGAAGAAGGAAAGATATGCCAACAAGCAACATATAAATCATTTCTAAATTTTCATATATGTCGTAGAGAAAGAAGAACGGAAGTAGGAAAAATACTTGTACAAGCAATATATAAATCATTTTTAAATTTTTCATATACATGCGGTAGAGATAAAACATCGTCATCGTCAAAAAATTCGAACTCGGGATTTTGATGAATATACATGTTTTAGACCTGCTTGAGTTCCAAAAAATTTATTGGGAAAAAGTCCATTTGGGACAAATACTGCAGAAACTGCTTAAACAAGACTGACCTTCAGTACTGCATACTGCTTGCAGTTGCTTGAACATACTGCATGCATTGCTTGAACTGCTTGCATTGCTTGAATAATAGTACTACTTGCATTGCTTGAATTGCGATTGCTTGAACATACTGCTTGCAGTACTGCATACTGCTTGAACAAGACTGTTGACATTCGGTATACGGTTTTTACACCAAATTTACATATTTCTGTCAAATTTTGAGTAAAATTTGTTAAGAGGAAGTCCAGTAGTTCGAATATAATTTAACACATTAACGAAGAAAGTTAACTGCTAGAAAAATTCAAGCTAAAAGTTAATATATGATAACTGTTATAAGACAATGTCATACAAGGCATTCTCTGTCACGACAAGTTTATTATAGAAAGAATTAGGGAGACCACTTCCATTGGTTTTCATTTATCGATCGGCTACAAAATGAATATTAATATTAACGCGAAATTAAAATAACTGAAAGGAGAAAAAAAAGCGTCTAACAAAGTACTCATAAAAATATTTCTTATTTGCTGATATCGGCCATTTGAGAGATAAAATCATCCGTAAGTGATGGACGCTTCTTTCTAAAACAGGCAGCATGAGTAATACGAATGACGATGTGTTCCCCCGGATCATTGAGATTCTAATTAATTTTTTTTCTAACATAAATATTTACGTGAATGAGAAGTAAAATAATTATACAAAGTGCTTTTCACATTCTGAAGGTCAGAAACTTAGAAAATGCTAAACAATTTCCAAAAGCTTCTTTTTATTCTTTCTCAGCCAACACATTTAATTGAAAACAAAAAGTTAAGTGCTTAGCACAATACAATTGGGTGAAATGCCAAGTAGAGTCTTCATACATAATGCATTCAGTGACATATGAAGTAAGATTACGTTTAATTGTTTTTCCCCCTTCATGATTTTTCTAGAACTTTCTATCAGAAAAAATTTAACATGCATCGTTCAGTTAATATCATTGATTTTTTATAATTGTGCTTTCTATAACTATCATTAATTTTCTATAATAAAGTATCACAAAAACTGTGATGTATTAGTTTAATGTTATCGTAACATTATTGCATATTTTGATGTTCAATACTATAGTGCACTCCGACTCTCCATTTTAATCTGTCAGCACAAGCACGGATCTTTCTAAACCGTCTATTCTCTTTCATTTAGAAATTCTCGGAATTTAAATACTGTTACTTCCTAGATCTTCTTGAATGAGTCAGAAATCAATGTACCTCATTTTTTTTTACTGAATGGTTGGGATGAACCTGTGTAAGCCAGCGTTTCATATTCTTTTAATGTTGCAGCTACGAAAGCTTATAGAGGTAAGCAACAGAGATTCACAGATCTCGCAAGTGTTTTAACTGATATTGAAAATTATAACAAAGATTCATCATGACGGAATTTTGGAAAGTGCAAACCCACAGTCCACCTGTCTACTCGAGTTGGATGTGAGGCAAAAATGGGGAACTGGCAAAAAAAACCACACCAAGTAGCCGGAAGCCCCCCCCCCCAAGGACTAGCCCAATCATCCGAACAGCCTTATTGTTCTTCATAAAAGAGGGTACAAACATTGCCCTGAAACATGGGTAATATTTAATTACATAAAAGTGAATAGACGCAATAAATTAAAAATAATTATATTATGAGCAACAGAGATTCACAGATTTCGCTAGTGTTCTGATACTGAAAATAACTACAACACAGATTCATCAGATATTGATGCAATTTTGGAAAGTGATCATGATGCAGAATTGGATCAAAATGTAGATTCTGAATACTCTAGAAAGTGTTTATCTGCAATATCTCAAACAATTCACTATCTTTTTATTTCTTCATAATTGATGTTGTCAACAAAAATTATTTTTATTAAGTTCATTTAAAAAGCTCTTTTTCTTCAAATTTAATTTTCCTAATAAGATTGTTTCAAACTTCGCTATGTAATTCCTTAACCTTCGATTTATTCCCAATTAATAGCATTTCAAATAACGTTATTCAAAACTGAAAACAACTGCTGAAAGATACACACAGTGTATGAGTAACTTGTAACTGTAACAAAAATAATATGGTGTATAGTAAATCTCTAATAAAACGTTTTTCTACTTCCAAATAAATACTCTTTCAAAATGTAATAACTATTTTCCTTTAATCGAAAGATCAAAATAAAGTTGCCTCCGTAAATGTCAGAAAATTGTGGAATAAAGAAGAGCGCCGAATCAATAGGAGCTTTTTAAAATAATAAATAAGTAAATAGGCATTTAATATCAAAAACTTTACTGTGCAAAATATTACAAAATCTACCAAATTACACAGAAAATTATATATAATAAATAATATATTTCAAATCAATAGCCTATTTATAGTGTATGTCACAAGGTCACTGAAATCAGTATGAAATGATTTTTTTTCTCCTACTTAAAAGCTCTCAATCGTCGTATTGAAATCCGAATTATACGAGGAATCGGACTGGTGCAATGCCAGATTACTGAAAGTCTATTGTAGCAAATATCCTGTTTCTTATGACGTAAGATACGGATAAGCCTCTAACTGATAATATCAATGATGTATTTATGCTGAGGCTGTCTAAGGTGAAACGATTTCCTTCAAAATTAGTGTGACACCGAAGATAGTATAGATTATTGTTCTAGTCCGTTGTTTTTGTTTCTTGATTCGAAATTAATAGTTGTGTCGATCGGATAGAAGTCTTAATTCGGAACCAATAACTTCGAACCAATAAACTTTATTTTGGAAATTAAATTTCTACGATTTAACCAGTGAATTGTTTTTGACGAGTATACTCGTAATGGAAAAAGCACAAAATGTTGTGATATGGCGAGTTTATACAACGACAATTATTATATTTGTATAATTGTGTGTGTGTGTGTGTGTGTGTTTATGACAATTTAGATACGCATTTTCCAAACAGATCGATACAGTTATCTGGCTACAACACGAAATCTCGTTTACTTTTAGAATTTAAACAATATAGTAATTTTAACCCAATGTTTAAATCTATTTTATACTTAATAAATTAAGCCCGCCTGCTTAAAAACTAATTTTAAAAGGGACAATTATTATTATTGATAATATTGCGGTGAAAAATATTTAGCGAAAAATCTGCTAAACAATACATTTTATTATTTGTTAAATTATTGGATTGCTTCCAATAAATCCCTTAAATAAGCGGTATTATTTCCTTTCCTTTCTTTCTTTTTTACTTTTGATTAATGAATATTTTATTCATATGAAAATATTTTGATAAAATAATGCGCGAAGAGTGGAACAGAATTTTTTTCCCTCATTCAAAGCAAGTTTTAATAAAACTTTGCCTACAGGTGCCATTTTATACTATGTAACGTTTAATTAATTGCAGGCATTATTAATTTATCTAATAGGATTTACTAAACAGTTTACGGCACGACTGAAGTCGGTCAAACCCGTACATAATACTGAATTTGCAGAATTAAGTAAACCGTGACCTCAAGAATTCTGGGAACTGATGGTGCTTTCGGCAACTGCAACATAACGCGGCCAATGGGCTAAATCACTTCGCAATCGAATGCTGTTTTTGTTGCTGTTGCGTCATTTGCAATTTATCGAAGGCAAAACGATTTTTATATAATATAATGGAATCTGTAAAATAATTCAATAAACTTTTTCTAAGAAAATTCTATAATGTTATTTACTTAAAAAGTTGTTGAATAGAATAAAAATGTAATAGCAAAAAATCACTCATTCCATTTTGCATTTTTTAAATATTATAGTGATTGATTAATAATCTTGTATTTAACCATTATTTCATTTTTTAATAAGGAAAAGCAATCTTGATAAGTTATTTCTTAAAATTTGAAGAATAGAAGAATTGCGATGAAATAGCTCTCCAAACATTAGATAAATAGCAAATTGCTTCATGACAGAGTTCGGCTTCAAATTTTCAATAGTTAATAAAATACTTTTTATTCATGCACTCAAGTTCAAATAAACTTTTTAAAACCTGTAGTGGATGACATTTGATGTTAATACAGTTTTTTCAAATATTAATTCATTAATTTTTATTTATTTATTAATTAAAAACTAACTTTCTAGCCAAAAAACATTTCCCCGCCGACAAATAAGTAACGAATTCAGTTTGTTTTCCCCTCCCCACACCAATGAGGTTAGGCTTAACATGTTTTCGGCAATTATTTTAAAACGATTATATTTATTTTCATAATGTGTGATGCCTTTAAAATTAAACATTGTTAATGAATCGATTTTTTTCCGATTCATTTTGAAATACTTTCAAATTAAATTACTACAAATTAAAGAAAATTTAAAAAAATTCTAATCTGTATTGCATTACTCCTACTGGTGTAGAAAATTCTCGCATTTTGCATCGCCACAACTGGCTTTGAATCCTCAATTGGAGTTGAAAATTCAGTGCTGGCATAATTTTTTGATTAATTCTTAATAGTAACTATAATTGTCAGACTTGGATAACCTGGTTGGTAGAGAGTTGGATTCGCATCCCTTGGGCTGCGAGTTCAAACCTGCTAGCCGAAGATTTTTCATTTGTGGTGGATATTTATCTGTCATGGTCACAAAGTTCTCCATGTGGAGAGTAATATCCCTGGAAGTACTGGGTCAGAGGAGATGGTTTTTGGTTTCAGATCTAAATTACGATCTGTGGATGAATGAATGAAATGCATGAATGCCCCGTAAAAAGGGTTTGTGACGTATGTGAGGTAGAAGTCAGATTTTTGCCTTCGGGTGCTCAAGGGTTCTACAATCAGAAACTACTGCACCCTTCCTACCACTGTAAAGCGGAACACGAGAACTAGAATTTCAATTTAATACAAATTAGCTAAAATAAAAAAAAAATTCCTAATTATACCTAAGTAGGAATTGATTTTAAAAAATTGTTTTTTATATTACTTGTTTTCTGTCTCGGATACAAATAAAAAATTACTTTCAAACTAGGCATACTGCTTAAAAATGAAGCATTAATGTATAAATAAATAAAAGCACTATATTAGAAATTTCATTCAATTTCTTAGACTGCAACGTGGACAATATCTCAAATAAAATTCCGAATTCTGTATTTATACATTAAACTAAAATACAGATCACCGAGTCACGAAACATTCAACATGTATTACTCGTGCAACAATTCAAAATCGAGAATAATTTTGCAAGTCTGCAATCACGATATCCAGATTCTGTCATTCTGCTACGATTTGCACCAAAAAAATTATAGCTTTTTCGAATGTGCATATAATATTAGAATTTCTTTACATTAAAATTATCAAGATGTTATCTTTTTAACTGATTTTTTGGATATTCTGATAAAAAGAAAGTATTCAAGTATAAAAAATAAAAGCCTATAGACCCTTTTTTTTAAAAAAAATTTGATGCTGCAATATTAGCAATATAATTAACAATAAACGATAAATGGTTAACCATCGAGTTAGATTGCAAATATGTTTAATTCAACTTTAAAATCTCAGAATTTTTAGCTAATATATTTTTAACAATTCCAAAACATAGCGTCTAATTTAATGTATAATACTCTTCTCAAGCGGGGTTTCTTATTCTTATGATAGTGATTTTTCTCTCTCATTTAACCGACTATAGCATTTCCAGTAAACTCTGCATATTTTTAGTCGCCACGTGTAACAGAAGTCGTTGATTTATGTTGGTTCACTTGATCGGGGAAGTGATTAAGGTAATAAAATTGATGTGCCTGCGTAAGACCGTCTGAAAGCGATAATGCCGCTGTCTCCCAAATCAGCAGAGAATTGAAGGAAAATATTTACATAAACAACTAAAAGATAAAAATTGTCGTTAAATTAAAGGTAAAATCTGAAGATATTCTTCTACATTATAATTCCCGATGTAGATATAAATGCTGGTAACGTATAGTGAAAAATCATTTTGATTTTGAGTTAATTTCTGAGCAGTTGATATTATTCTGTTCTATATCGAGAAGGGAAAAGGGATTTTTCACTCCGACTGCGTCTTGAATTCGAAAGATAATTCATCGCTCTTGTTATGCGATTGTAGTTTAAAAATCTCTTTACCATTTATCCGCCAGAATGCTGCTGTAGAATAAATATCGTCTGTTTCAAAGTCGAATAATCAGTGGTTAGAGATAACATTAAAAATTTGTTCAATGAGAAGAATACAATTATGGTTAAGTTTCCCATTTTTTATCATACACATAAAATAAATAATAATAGCTGCTTTCAATAACTTTACAGTATCCTTAAATAGATTTTATTAACCTAACTTATCAAATGTAATAACAGAGTAATTTCAAAATGGGACGAATAATTTTTTCAAAAGTAGTCTTAAAAATGTGCAAGTAAATTCTTCGAACAGTTAAATCAATGTGACTTTATTCAAGAGGACCAAATTAAATTAGCAATCTAAATGATTTTATAAGAAGTATTTTTAACTTACTATATGCGATATGCGTAAAATTGTTTGCTATTAAGGGAGATAGTTCCCTCCCCCATATGGTCGATCAGTTCACTTATTCATTAAAAAAAATGTAATTTTAATTTTTATCTAATAAATTTTGATCACATATTTGTTTTAAATCAGAAAAACTTTGTGGGATACAATATCTACCGTAACTTACATAAATTTCTTGATATTCTGCTTGAATTTTTACATTAGACCTATCAACTTTTAACCTTCAAGAAAAATTTCGGAAAAATCACCTTTAATTGTGTTCAAGGGAAACCACTAATTCAACTTAATTAAAATATTTACGAATGAAAATTCATTTCCCATTAGTTTATTACTTTACATTACTGTAGCAAGATTTCATTTTGTTAAAACAAAAGCGTTATTCAAAATCAATCATTCGATATCGACTGAATATTTTTTTTTAAAATAAATTCTACGAATTGATAATTAATACACGATTGCAAAGGGTGAAACTATCCTAATTTTAAAGTAGGAAGGGGGAAAAATGGCGCTTATGTTTATAAATTTTTTGGCCTGAAAGTAAAGATGGCATCAAATGTTTTTATTTATTTATTTGCTGTACTCTCGCTTATGCGATGACAATTAGGAATCAATTTTTAGCATCGCTTATAAAGCAGCAAAAATGCATTACACTACAATTACACTTTGTGGTCAATGATGGAATACAACCTGATATTTTATAAATCCCTCAAAGAAATCAGTTCTCGACTAGCGAGAACAGATGATTTCTTTTTGCCGCATCGAAAACTAGCTCTTTCAACATTCTCATCAGATACGCCTGGTTGCCTTCCACATCTTTTTACAAAGACATCCAGTGTTCTCGAACTGATGATTCTGCCTGCGAACATTTTGAAGCGTCGGTGGATTAATTTAGTCAAAAAAAAAGTCACTTTCCATAAAATTCATGCTGAATGATGATTGCTGATTGACATCACGCAAACAAACCAGAACACACAAAAGGCTTTCTGCTCATCAGACGTCATCTTCGCCTCTTTAGCAAAGGAACTCCATACATGAGCATCGTTTGCTGTCCATAACCTAAGACTTGGAACAGTTTTCCTCTGCATTCATGAATTACTTATTATGGATTAAGACATTATAATGGTCCTCTCATTTATAAACAGAACAATTTAATTTCTCATTTTAAAATGTTTTTAACAATTTAATGACTTACTTTAGATAATTTATTTATTTTATTAACTTCAAGAGGAATCTGATTATTTTTTTCATTTGTTTTAATGGAACTGTTTCTAATTTTTTATTTAAACATTTAATAACGTTTCGAAGACATATTTTCATCTTAATATTAGCCATCTTTGTGATCAGAACCTTCGTCAGAAATATTAGCTATTTTTAATTACAATTATATATAATTCGAAGTTCACGATTTTCTCAACAAAATAATTTTAGGTTTTCCGAATTCTGTTAGACATCAGAGCCCTTTAATTATACTAACCCTCACATCTATTTTGTTTATTATATAAATGAACCATCCTTCCCAAAAGGGTCAGGTCGCATGATATCAGCATGATATTAAAAATGGCCATCTGGGTTAATGATCATCTAACTGCGTTTGGGATGCAATAACTTCAATTTCTTATTCGTCTTAAAAACCTATTCCGATAATAAAATAGAATTATTTCTTATTTAGCTTTGAGCAATGGAAGAAACTCAAGAGCTCAAATATAAGATAAGACAATGAAAACAGTAAAAATTAATAAGCGTATGGTTGTGAATTATACAAATAAAATCAAAAATCAGAATAAAATCACACACACACACACATTATGACGGTATAGAAGTTATTTTTGCGCGATAATACATCGGAACGTCTTAATGTAGACACATTATTTTTTTAAAAAAAAATGAAGTTTATTTAAAGAATATACACCAAATATAGTAGTTCTAGGTCAAATGCTTTGCCTTATAGAACGCCAACACACGTATATTAGTTATAGATTATCTTATTCAGTGATTTTTAATGTTTTCTCTCCCAAAACGGAAGTGTTCCATTAACTAATATGACTGGCAAAACAATTCAGGATACAAAAACAGTTGCAGTGAAAAGCAACTTTGCTTTGGAAGACAGCAAAAATTCCCAATACACTTGTTTCTTAATGCTGCGCGCATTTTAACCAATAGGCGTGAACACGCTAACCTTTACAATCGTCATGAGAACATTATTTTTGCTGGAAGCCATTTAAATATCATACAAGACGTGTCGTTTGGTTTGGCTGGGAGCCACAAAATGAGACCTCGAATATCTGTAGGTGTTTCCGAAATTCAGCAGTTGCTGCCATCTGACCGCGTTTAAGCTACGCATGCTTGACGTTTCATCAGCTTGAGATACCTCTAATATTATTTTTGGGGAATTGGATTCGGCATGGTAAATACTAAATACAAACTTGACGCAATGGAAATTCCAAATAAGAAAAGTTTGGGCGTTCTGACATGAATTCTTCTTTGCTTCTTTCAGAACTTTTAAATTCAGATTCAGATGTATCTTAAACACAAGTTAAATTATTTTTTTATGTTTATATTTACCGCAAGCAGTGTAAAAAATAGCATGCACTAATAATCCTATGAATCAGCCATGACTCATTCATAAATATATGTATGAGTCATTTTTAAAACTGATTTTCAACAGAAATTTGAGAAAGCGTGCTTTCAACTACTTTTATCAAAATATCTGAAATATTTTTTAAAAAAAAATACTCATTACATAAAATTACTGGATCAGTTTTCTAAATAAAGATAAAATCAAGATGTGAAGTAAATAATTTCATAGTGTAATTTTTAAATTTTTTAAATATTTCTTTCAAAACAAAAAAATGTATCAATACTCACAATTTATTTGTATTTTCATATTCTTTGTTAATTTTAAAACGGAATGGAGCGGCACAGTAAAAAAGCTAATAAATTTCGCTTTTAGAATAACTATCTGTGAGAATGATAAAGTAGCACATGGCAGAATAATCTCATAAATATATGTAAAATTTTCTTAAAAGATTACTCAGTAAATTTTACCTTTGTATCTGATTTTTTCTGAGAGCAAAAGGCTTAAATGAGATACGATCATATTAATAGTTATTTATAATGAGCTGGACTTCCTTACTAAGATAACTAAAGGATTTTCCCTCAGACAATTACGTTCTGTAACCCTGTATACCAATGTACATCTCCTCCGTTTTTAGATGTCTTCGCTCTATATCTAAACCGATAAACTAATAAACTAATCTAGCACACCTATACATCAATTTTAATAAATAATCTCACCCAAAGTATATTTAATATTCACATGTACAACAAAAATGATATAACCAATTAATCGATTTTAAAACGCTCACCTTTATTTTATTTAAATATTTAAATAGGATAATTTTCAGTATCTTATTTAAAAATTTCCAATTTAAGGATCTTTTTTTAAATCGTTAAAAAAGATAAATTTCAGACATATTTATTTACTTATATGAATGTATAAAAGGTATTTTTCCGTTAACCGAGCGCCAGCGAAAAATCGCCGAAGAAATTTGGCGGAATGCTGCATTATTTGGCGATTCTTCACTTTAAAATCACAGTAAGAAATTTGACGGAATTCTGCATTATTTGGCAATTTTTCGCTTTAAAATCACAGTAAGAAATTTGGCGGGATTCTACATTATTTGGCGATTTTTCGCTTTAAAATCCCAGTAAGAGATTTGGCGGAATTCTATATTATTTGGCGATTTTTTGCTGGCGTCCGACAAACGGAAAAGTACAGTATAAACAATTCATAAGCATTTATAGTTATAATAAAACATATATAACATTTCAAAATCTGCTATGAAGTTAGAATTTCGATTGACAAATGATACGTTTCTTTGATGGACAATTCGCCGATTGTAGCAGATCCGCCTAAGTTACAATGTCATTTTATTGTAATTATGTAGCCTGATACCAATTCAATTTTTCATTCGCATGGAGTCAGGTTGACCTTGTTTCCAGAATGAAAATTTTCCAAGTACTGAAAGGAGGACAACAAATTCGAACTTCGATTATATAAGTTGTCACTTGTCGAGTGCTAGAAATTCTAATTCGGGGGGGGGGGTAATCCTCGATAACATTGTCTTTTTATAGCAACTTTAGTCACGATACTAAGCGTATGCACACGCAAATCAAAATTATCAACGAATACTTCAAAACGTGATAAAAATTCACAAATACATTCACATGGTTACCGAATATTGGTAAATTTCGGAAAATTCAATTCCTTAAAAACAGGTTTCAGATAAAAACGAAACTCTGAGCACGATTTCTTCATTTGCGAGCGATTAAAATGGAATTCCATATTTGATGAAGAATTCGCAGAAAGAGAAGTAATATCGTTCTACAGATTTAAAACCTGCAAACCCGGTTTTATAATCCGCCTTTTAAAATTTTAAATTATTTTTTATGCAAAGATAATTTACAGATAAGCATTCATCCAATTAAACGTAATAGGTAAAACATTCATATAAATTTTTGTTACTTATTGCCATATTAACCGGTCTGAAATGCAACAATTACGGGGGTGCAAGTTAGATACGCATAAAATGGACAATCACAGCAGACTCAAATTGATGTCGCCACTCAAGGTAAGAGATAAAAGAAATTTATTAATGGACGATAAAAGTGTCTGTTCAAAACACGAGCAACCTAAGTAGGTTCCCATATATAGAAACACTTCTTAAGCTAGAAAGATATTCTAGGCACGTTCGCTTTTTGATTCTATAATAAGAATGGCAATTTCCAACGCAAAAGATCACTAAATCTCTCTGCAGTGGCTGAATAGTAAATTAAAGCACGCAGATGATTGGCGTTAAAATGACAAGCACAATTAGTGAGAAAAAGAAAAGGCAAGAAGTTATTATTATTATTATTTAAGTATTGTTCCTTTCACATAAAGCACTGCTCAGTTTTAGTATGACTTTCATTCAGCTGAAAACTTTTAATTAGAAGCAATTACAAAATATAATTACCAACTACTGATAACCTCAAAAAAGAAATAACCTACAGAGATTTCACTAAGATATTTCATTAGAAGAATATTCATATTCTGCGTTCCGATTCATTCAAAAAGGACCCATCTTTTCGTTGTGATAATGACATTTAGAAGTGCTGAAAATACGACTAGCTTGTAGACAGAATCTCGATTTTATTTGACTGGCAGGTTTATATCACTGCCGAATAAAGGTTGCCGAGTTTAATTGTATTAAATGAATAGGTTTAAAACAATTGGACATTTTATTTGATATGTTTAATGATATTACTTTAATACTTTGAAGCGATTCTTAACATTTATTTCCTTCCTCACTCTTTGATAATCTTTTAATTTTTTTTGAATAGCCCCTAGTACAAAGTCCCTTCCAAAAATCCCGTGGCGCCAAAGAATTTTTAATTAACCATATTAATGATACACGTTAAATTTAAAAGATATGAATTTAAGTAACATGTGTAGAATTTATTTTAAATTCATATCTATTTTTAAAATAAGATTAGTTCCAGCTGCTGACAAAAAAATAGTATTGAAACAATTTCCCATTCATTGTTGATGAAAATTAACAATTATCATGATAATCAACTCTTCAAGTAATAGACCATTTTGATAGTAAACTTTAAGGCTCTCTCATAATGCTGAATTTTTTAAAATTACGTAAAAATAAAGATTCGTACAATCTTTTTCTGGAGTTGCACCAACTTTTATTGTGATACATGTAAATAATATACGCAAAATCCAAGCTTGATAGTTCAGTAATTGTACGAGGTATTAAAAACTATAGTACTGATTTATTAGTATACTGATTATAATACTGATTTATTCTACCTGAGACAGTTTTTATTTTAATCTTCCATATTTTTGTTTTAATCAACGCAGTCTTCGTGTATTCGCATTCCGCCAAGATTAAGTGTAAATAGGTTGGTCACATCTGCTCTGATTAAATAAAAGAAAGGAATGAATACTCGAAAGAGAATTTTAATTTATATAAATAAAATTGAAATTTCTGTTTATTTGTTTCTACCTTATACAATTCCACATTTCTGGACGGAATCAAAGAAATTTGGAGCATACATTGCTCAGAACTTGAAGGGATTAATTGCGCACTTAAATTATTTATATCCCTATAAAGGGTGTGAAATGAGAATAATTACTTTACGTTTTCCCGTCATACTTTCGGAACATATCATTGCAGAAACATTAATTTTACATTATATTTTTTTTAACATTTAAATTCACTTTCCAATAACGAAAATTTCATTTTTGCCCGACTTTTTTTTCTCAAATATTAAATAAATTTAAAAATTAATTTAAATACAGTTTATAAAATACGTATCTTTTAATCTGAGATATTACACCTAATTTACGGTTTAGGGATGTTTATCACTCAATACTTTTACCAAAGTTAAAGGGATCCAAAACTTTTTTTTCTTTTAATTTTAGTCAACTTTTAATATACGAGCCTTGTAGTTTACTTTTAAATACTGTTGCAATTTCTTTTAATTGCTTGAGTTAATTTTCACTCATATTTTAGCTCTTTTAATTTTTAATGTCTTATTTAGCATACCATATGCTTTTTTCATTATTGTTTTTAGTTTGAGTACAATGAATAAGATTGCTTTTTCTTACACTCACATATTTTGAGCAGGCGGAGCAGCAGATATAGCGGTTAGTAATAAATAAATAAAATTTATTTACACCTGGGGAGAAATAAACATTATTTATCGCTTAAGGTCATTTTAAGGTCAATATCACATTAACATCCTTTAGGGAGTCAAGCAATGTTATTCATTTCCCGATTCGCACAAACCACGGGTTTCGATAGCCGCGCTTCATATAAAAAAGCGAGATTTGCTATTTTATGCGATGCGAAAGTTAATTCGGTAGCTAGAAAGAAAAAAAGATTTCTCTTTCTAGCTCTGGTGCGATGAGGAAACTTGGGAAGAAAAGATATCTCTTGGGCGTAGTTCCTGCCATCTGGTTACGATTCAAAATTGCGAGATCTGTTTAATAAAGCGTTCACCAAAACGTTAATTTGGCATATTAGAACTTTCGAATTTTATTAGCTTATTTCAGTCGACAGTTAAATTGATCATTTCATATTTCATTATCAAAATTTACTTTAGACTTGGGGGGGGGGGTCTGCCTCTCAGTATTTAAGAAAAAGAGGCCGATTCTCAAACATATTTTAAACCTGCAGTACCCACACAGTGTTGCCCGTGACATGGCATCCAAGAAGAAAAATTAGCTTTAAACTTAAGTCTAACCTCCATCCGATATGATATGGGCATGTTACGTAACATCAAACAAACATAAAAATATATCAAAAAATTATCAAAAATAGCTATGAAACAATTTTTTATATCACACATTCAGAAATATTTAGACTATTAAAAAAAGTAAAAATAGAACATATCCGTAAGTAAAGTATAGGCGATCATTTTGAGGTTTGATTTCTTTCTTTTTGGCATATTGAGATTTGAATCACTGTTTAAAATTAGATGGAAACTAAGAAATGTATCGCATATGCATACCACAGGTCTTGCTATTTGCACATGCGCAGTTTGCGGTTTAAGCGCAAGCGCGGTTAAATTAAAATCACAATTATAAACCTCACCTTTTTATTTTGATATGATTTCAATGCACTAAAACTTCCCCAATAAATGCTCTACAAAATGGAATAAATATCTCCAATATCCGTTTACTATTTATCGATTTTTGTGGTTTCAACATAAAGACACTTTTAGCAGACTTCATTTTATACTATCTATGTATAGCCGAAAAGGCTCGCCATTTTTTCAAACAGAATCTCATGCATCTGATCTGAGATCATCAAAATCATGCATCTCAGATTAAATAATAAAATGGTCAAATGAATAAAATATATATAATAACTATAATATCTATTATAATATAACATTTCAAATTGAATAAATGAAAAATCAAATAAGAAATATTAAATTGTAAGAAGTTTTTATAAGAAATATTAAATATTTTCAAATATTAAGAAAGTAAGATTTTAAATTGCAGAAATTTGTGTAGCTATAATAAATACGAATAAGCAGAATATTGCTATATCAATAAATAAAGATCAAAATTAAATCAATTTGTTTTATAAGTCAACAAAACAAATCATGGTATGCAAGTGGGGGAAAGTGCAAAATTTCTAACCGATTAATCTGATTGAAAATAGGAGCATCGGTACCATGGATGCATTGAAAACGGAAAATAACGGTTACGTTAACCTAATATGTCTTACGATAAATGCTAATTTTTCACGCGAAATTTAAACAGATAAATCCACTTGTGCACATCGCATGTCCTCAGGCTGATATGATATACATGTCTCAAGAGTCTGATGTCAGTTGAAATGCGGCCCTTATCATTTGATGCCAATCCAAAATATTTCTCGAGTAGCTTCAAAACGAGATGTTAATCTATTAAAAGCTGTAACTATAAGTGTATCTGTATAAAGTCGCGTAGCAAGTGAGCTACTGCAAGTGGATTCTAAATTTTGAAATTAGCTTCGAAAAATGATTGCTGCTTAGAGCTCTTTCGACAGATTTAGACCAGCGAATGTCTGGAAACTCCAGAATTAGAGGCAATTAAACATGACAAGAGTAATACTATAATCTGTTATCATCAAGAAGTAACAAAGAATGTTTCTCCAATCACTTAAAATTTTCCTTCCCGAATATCAATTACGTATTATCAACTGTAATCAATGTCCTCTTAACATCGGCCATTTGATCATAGTCTTTGGGAGAAAAGTAAATGCCCGTAAAAATATTATAAGAAAAGGAATAGTAATTAAATAATTATCATTAAGATTACTTCATAATTAAGATAAAGTATAAATAGTAAGTATAATTTAAGAAGAGATCATATGCAACATGCACAAGAAATATTTTACAGTAGGGGGAACTGCCATCCTGATCAATGACGTTCTCTGGTATGAGAGGACTGCATAGTTATTCTAGAAATTGCCAACTCTTTCCTAACAAGGGCACTACGAATTTCAAGATAAATAAAATGATAATTCGATTACGGTTAATTGATTTGGTATTGAAGTTTGAATTTAAATCGGTACAAAATAAAAAAAAAAATTGCACTTGAAAAAGGTTTTTTTTTTTTTTTTTTTTTTTTTGTAAATGTACGGAAGATAAATTTAACAATCAAATGAGACTAACAAGGAAAATTATATCCCCCCCTAAAAAAAGAGCTAAATAAATTTATTCCCTTTTCATACTTTCATCTAATTAGCATAGTATAAAAAATTTTAGCGCCATAAAAGGAATTTTTATATAATGATGGCATCTATGAAAATAGATTCAACGGGCAAATAAAAGTAAGAAAATAAAAGAGGAAACTTTAGATGAATATGCTTCAAGTATTTAATCAATAATTTGTAATTATTTGTATGTAATTAGTACTCAATAATTTTCTACCTTAGAAATTTCACTAAAAAAAGAATTATTTTACATGTTTAAAAAAAATTAAATACAGATACAGGTTGAAATTTTAACTATTTATAGAAAAATGAATTATATTTATGTAAGCAATACTTCTCTAAAAAAACAATCATGCAAGCAAGTTAAACTTTAGAAACAAATTATTCTTTCAATTTTTCCAATAACTTAGTTTGCATGTCCCCCCCCTGATCGTTTGATAATATAAATAAACATGCCTGAGATTCATATTTAAAAAATAGGAACGAAGATTTAAATCGAATTGAATAGGCTGGAAAATAAAGTTACGCCATTCAAGGATTGCTATAGAAATTGCCAGACCCTATAAATAAATAACGTTTTTTTTTAACCGAATAAGAAAAATATTTATATAGGTTGTATGATTAGTATGTTATATTTCTTATTTAAAGAACCAATAATTGTTACTTTCTTCATTTTTATTAGAAGAATATTTCAGTGAAATCTAACTTCCTATAATGAGCTTGTATCATATAATTATATTTAATTAATTACTACAAAATTAAAATTCACATATCCTAACTTTGAGGGGAATTTGAAAATGAAAATATTTTCTCACTCATTCGAATCAACAGCTATGAAAAAATTCGGAACTACTTTTCACTATATTGTATTTAACTTATATGGTCTCGCTAGAAATTTCGAAATGAGGGTCAAAAAATAATCAATGGCACTTATCAATTTATCTATGGTGAATCAATCTACCATGAAGAAATTCGAACATAGACTTCGCACCGAGACTTGGAAAATTCCACTCTGGTGGAACCAGACGTAAATAACACGATTCTTTGGCTAGCTTGAAAACTGAAGTGAAGCCAGTTTGGGGCAAGAAAAGCAGTGCAGACGATTTTCCTGTCGCGCCACACGCTTACTAAACGGAGTCCCGTCACCGGCAGCTGTTTCTGCTCATTGTTGAGTTGTAGCAGCGGAGAGAAATGCGCAGCATTGTAGTTAAGTGGCATTTATGTAGAGGGAGAGGGGAAGGGAAAAAAATAATAATAAAAACCTCTGGTCTGGGTCTAGCCAAACGAAGAGGCTGTCAATGCCCGACAGAGACATGCACGCTGCGCACATATCATGTTGAATTTTATCTTTCAGCAAATGCCAACTACTTTTTGCGTCAACTTACACGAGAAATGTTCGGTTTGTTCTGCCATCGAATAAACTGAAGGATACGCACGCATGGAAACAAGACAGGACCTGGGAAGGGCGGGTATATTTACTCATATAAAATAGTTCAGTTTACACAGAAACTCACTGCTGGATAAACAATGCATCACCGATTCGTTTCCAGTATAAACTACTCAGTATTGCGTTTAACGCAAAGCAGAATAACTAAAGAAATTTAATGAATAAAAATTTCAGCATTTTTTTCGAAAAGTTAATATTGTGGGGGTGAGGGTTAAAACCCTTTAAGAGTTTCACACAGAATGTAAATATTAAGTTCCACAAACAATGTAACCACGCAAGTCGGCATAAAGGACATCATGAAGTTACCCACAAACACTGTCTGAGAGAAAATTATATTTTTGCAATAAATACATACATTTGATAGGAAACACAAATTCAAAAATCTTTGTACACAATAAATTAGGCCATCCCACCAAGTCTTTGAGAATATATATATATATAATGATAACTGTCGATAAAAGGATAGAAGAGGAATATTTTCTCTGAGGTCTCTTCTGGATCAGGGAGTCAAATTTTTCGTGTGCCCGAAAATGCGCAAGTGAGAAAAATTGGAAAAGCAAGCAATTGAATACAATTCATAAACTCCAATAAACTACATATCAGGATGGATTTTTAAGCGATATTTACTGAAATAGAAGAATCTGAAAAACTTAAATATTGTTGCATTTGAGCAGTTTTAAGCAATTAGACGATTTCTTAAACAATTAAATGGCAAAATCCCTTTTTTTAGGTGTTATGTTAGTGCATGTAGATTTCTCAAATATCTTAAAATGTTAAACTTCATGAACTTCTATTTATTTATTTTTGCTAAATTTTTAACCACTTTCAAAATTTTCCATATAGCATCAGATTTAATTTTGTTTCATATCAACAATTTCAAACAAGAGATATCATAAGTTTTTGTAAATAAATCAGTAAAACAATTTAATTTCATACTTTTAAACAATAAGTTCTCATACAGCAGTTCATATCTTCTAAAACACACACACACATACATTAAATAATTTTTTAATTGTTTGTTTTATTGAAAAGACAACACTTACTAATATTTTTTTACTAAATAATTTTTACTGACATGAAATTAAAGAAAAATTCATGAGTAAATAACTAGAAACATTCTCAAAATTAAATAATTTTTTTTAATAATTCAATTTTTCCCCGATATTTTCTTAGGAAATAAATATGTTTAGCGACTAGAATTAAAAAATATTTTCAAAATATTTAAGAGCTTATATTTTTATACGAAAATATATAATTGCATTTTAAAATTAATTTTAAGACAAATTAAATTTGAATTATCTCTCTATATTTTTTTCACCGTCCCTCCAGAATACACAGCACTAGATACTAGTACTAAGATAACTTCAATAAAAAAGGGGTTTAAAAAATTGCTTTACTCACCTCTGTAACCACTGCTTCTCTCTAGTAAACACAAAAATACTGATCTAAGGTGTAAGGAGAGAAGGTTGAGGCCGTAGTTCAACTCCCTGCCTAAAAAGAAACGATGTCGTAAGCATGGAAAGGAACAACATTGCCAAATACGTAATGCGTATTGAAAACACAATACAAACTTAAAGCTGCAATACAACGAAAGCAATACATTTTCTTGCCAATTTCTGATAGACTGTCAGTAACACAGCATTTATCCGACCAAGGGACTTTTGAATTAACGAAAGAATTGGATAAAAAGCACTTCATTAAAAAAAACAAGTAATACAAAAAAAATTAAAGTCAATTCCTACTTAGGTCAACCAAGAAAATTTTCATTTTAGTTATTTTTTATAACATAATTCCAATTAATACAATTAATTAATTGATCGAAAAATTATGTCAGGCCAAAACAAAATCATGTTCATATCCGAATCAGTTCTGAAAATAAATCATAACAGACTCAGAACACACTCAATTGGTGATGAAAGTTAAACGCCAATTGAGGCAAAGTAAACCCGTGAATTTTTCTATGCCAGTTGGGATAAAGCAATACAGATTAGAAAATTTTAATTTTCTTAATTCTGTATTATTTTTATTCGAAAGTACTTCAAAATGAATCCGAAAAATCGATTCATTAACACGGTTTAATTTTAAATGCATCAAAAATTAAGAAAATAAACAGAATCGTTTGAAATAATCGGCCGAAAACATATTAAGCCCGTCGACCTCATTGGCGTGGGGAAAAAAACTGAATTCGTTACTTATTTAGCGGTAGTGAAATGAAGATTTTTGGAGGGAAAGTTAGAGTTTAATTGATGAATAAAAAATAATGGATTAATATCTGAAAAAAATTTATTACCATCAAATGTCATTCACTACAAATTAAAAAAAAATTACTTGAATTTGAGTGGATGAATAAAACGTATTCAGAATCCACATTTACTTAACATTGATATTAATAAGTTTTAAATTATGGAATTAAACCTAAGAAATTAACTCGGTTTCAGTTTTCTGACTTACGGAAAGGATTTCGGATTTTCTTTCCGAATGAGTTTACAATTAGTAATTAGTCTATTCTACACAAAATGAAATATTTCTTCCTTCCTCATATTTTAGACCGATCCGATTTTTTGTTTATCGATTTCATCTGACAGCATTAAGATTCGGAAGCTGCTATGTGTGTTTGAAGGCAGTGTCATATTAAGATATTTTTCACTGCATCTATAATTTATTTACTACGGAAGATTCATCTTCACAAACAGGTTAAGTGCTTAATAACGAATAAACAATACTTTGGAATACATACATGTATATATTTATCTATGCTGAGTACAACGCATTTTAGTTTCTTCACGAGAATTCAAACACATCCATATTGAGAACTATAATTTTTCAAAGCTCAAAAGATTATTAAAATTCAGTAAATTTTTAAATATTAAACTATATCCTCAAGAAATACAATCTCCCAAAAAATTATTTTTCTATTATCTAAAGATCTAATTTTAAAAACCAATTTCATTTCTACACAATTTTTTTTATTAGAATGTTTTTTTAATTTAATGAAAAGCACAATATGTAACAATTTTTTATTGTTATGTTAATATTAGAATTAATCTTACTGCGTCAAATTATTAAACTGTGTGCTCTTGTTAACGTTAAAATTAACGTAAATTGATTTTTTTTTCGGTATTAACTCAAGTAGGGTTTTCAACCCCACTTTTATTTCTCAGAATTTCATGAAATAATAGACCACGATTCATCAATTATTTCATACATTAAAGTTAACGGAAGTATTTAAATTTGAACGTTCAATAATTTATGGAAGACTGATTATATCATATTCATGTTTTCAGTTTTATCAAAAAGATTTTTGGATAAATATATTCCAAGTTAATACTCCTGACGGTTTAAAAAAATCACAATTACGAGTGACAGACTGTCACCAAGGGCAACTAGGCGTTATGTTTTGTTTCCAAAATAAAATTATTTTCTCACTTACAGTTTTCACTAAAATTGCAAAATTTTAATAGAATTGCGATTAAGGCGTTTCATCAGGAATTCTAGCTTTCTATTGTGCTTTTTATCGTCAAATTTTATTTTCAGATCACGACTATATTGTAATCAGCGTCTAGTTTATTATTAATATTATCTGTCAACGTTTGAATTAACGATCCATCTTCACAAACATCTTAACAAAAAATTAATTTATTAGAACTGAAAAGTTATCTATTGCTTTATTTATCAATACATTGAATTCTAAAGGTTTTCAACAAATAATCCACCCGCAAATTCACACTTGAGATAGTTTTAAGAGACATCAATAAATTACATTTAGAACCGATGATTCCCTTCTCCCACTATTACAGTATCCTGTGACGACGACTTTTCGATGATTCTATCTCACTAAGGCAGGGGCATACGGGGCAGTTGCCCAGGGCCCCCTCTTATGTGGGGGCCCCAAATCGAATAGAAAATTTATTTTACGCTTTTTTCTTTAATGAATGTTTTTCATTACTAAAATATTGAAGCAGGGGGGGGCGAGAGAAGGGCGAAAGAAGATTTTGCCGCGGGCCCCAACTTAGCTTAGTCGGGCCCTGCACTAAGGTACACACTAAATAAGGTATGCGGCAGAATGAACGCATTTTTGGGATTAGCCATCACCTTTGACCTTGATTTCTATCCTGTTAGATATTTGTTGTTTCAATTTTTTTTCTTCACTTGCATTTAAATGTTGTGCCGTTTCTGACCGTATTATTTTAATTCAACTCACGAGTAATCCAAATTTATTATTAAATATAATCTCCTTTCAACTTTCCTCTCGCCCCTATTTTGAAGAATTAAACCCATCCTAACGCGGTTAAGCCGTCGATCTTTATCACCAAATTTAAAGGCGTTGCCAATGAGTTGTTAAACCACCAATGTCGGCCGCCATTTTGTTGGTTTCGCAGAAGCTCATTATGAGCTTTTTCTGTTCCGATTTTTTGACTCGTTAAAATGATTAAAATTTGGGATTTGCCTGCCAACGAAAAAGATGCAGTGACGTATTTCCAAAATTATGGAATTATTCCATCTAAAAATACGTGTTTAAATTGACATGAGATGAGTTCATACGTGGAAACGAACAAACCATTGCGGTGTAATGTATCAAAGAGTTTTGGCTACCTAAGTAAATTGTTTCGAGATGGTTGGCAACCGTTGGAGCATCGACGGTCTAATACGTAAGTACCCCTAACGCATAGTTAATCCACCTTCATATTGAAATATTAAGTAGGTTAGAATCCTACTTAATATTTGAATATGAAATATAATCGTTACAAACACTGTTTTGTTGTTTTCATAAGCATGCTTCAACTCAAATATTCAAATGGGTCTTTCTTCCTTTTGCTTAAGTCTTTAAGCTCTAGCTTCAATGAATTTACAGATAATTAAATTTAGATAAGACCCAAATGTCTGTATAGTATTGGAGAAAGTATAGACACTAGACTCTAGAAAGTAATATGGGTATAATGTTCATAAAAAAATTCAAAAAGTTTTACTTGAGCTTGCGCAAGGCACTGAAACAAAGAGCTCCTTTATCAGATCATACAATTGTGAATAAAAATCGAGCCATTACGGTTGGTTTTATTTCACAGTTAATCGGCAATGCTAAATATTATTTATTCCACCAGTCGTTAGGCATTGAAACAAAGAAATGCTTTATCAGATCATTCAATTGTGAATAAAAATCGAGCTATTAAGATTGGTGACGAATCAACAGTTGATTCGGCTATGCTGAACAGTAATAATCTCATTAGTTGCTGCATTATAAATGTCAGATTCAAACTCAATGACTTACTCACCATGATACTCGACAGACATGACGCCAAAATTTGCTTGCTAATGATTTGGCTATGAAATGATTTTTTTTATCATTCATTTTCTAATAACAGAAAATATTTTTGAAAAGTAACGTATTCGTTATTTTTTTTAGACGGAAAGCTTTATTAATATAATGTAGTAGACTTTTAAACTTGTTCTCGTGTTTCGCTTTACAACGGAAGGAGGTATGCAGCATCTTCAGAGGGTATGGACCCCTGAGCACACAAAGGCAGAAGTCTGTCTTCTAGCTCACACACGTCATAATCCCTTTTTAGGGGGCAGACTTCATTCATTCATCCACAGACCATAATTTAGATCTGGAACAGAGAAAGGTCACCTCTGGCTCAATACCCACAGTGGTATTACTTTCGACATGGAGGACTTGGTGACAACGACAGATTTAACTTGCGCCAGCCACCGCACGCACACACACACACACACATACGGAGAGTCTCCGTCTGGCAGGTTCGAACTCGCAGCCAAGAGATGCGAATCCAACGCACTACCAACTAGGCTATCCCGGTCCTACTTTTAAACCTAGACAACACATATAAAGTATAATAAAGATATTTCGGGCATTGGCCAAGAAACATTGTCTTCTCAAGAATCTCTGTGATTCGATTCGATTACCACTTCTATTGAAGTGATATTGTATTAACTAAAATAGACTAACCATAACAATAATCACAGTAAAGGAACTGAACATAAAAATAGTTGTTAAATGGAATGCTTTTCGCATGGTCATCATACTGCATGTTTTGTTATCATTTGTTCCCACAGCTTGGATATTTTTCAGTCTTAAGGAGGACTACATGAATAGTTTATTCGATTGTCCTTTAACCACTTGACATACGAATTTATTTAACTTTCTAATTAGATGACTCTGCCTATTTTGGTAATTTGTTGTTAATTTGATTTTTTTTAAAAATAATATATGGAGCATTTGGGATACCAAATCGTTTCAAATTGATTTTTTCGTATTTAAATACTTAATTCTGTGGCTTAGTTGCAGACTTGAAAATAAAAATTCAGTTATTCGATGCGCATGTCAGACACGTCATTGTATGCGAGGTGATTAAACTTGCGCAAATTTATTTATATTAAAATGTTTTTCTGCACTTCCATGTACATATCAAGACTAAAAAATAATCTTTCGTTCTCTTTACTTCATTGTATATCACAGGAGAGACTACAACATTAGGATTAGTAGTATTATTAAAACGCAGACAATAAGATTTTTAAAAATTTTATATAAAATTATAATGGTACTATGCTTTAAAACAGAAATTTATTTTTGTGTGTGTGTGTGTGAAGTAATTAATGCACGTATGCAAATTTAACTTTCTTTTAATGTTTTTCACAACTTTTAAATTTTTTCTCCAAATTAAAAAAAAAGTTTGCAATATTTGTGAAAGTAATTTTTATGTTCACTATGAAATTAACTTGCACCATACTTTATAAAATTTAACTATTTTAACAATTTATTAGAATTGCAGCATAAAAATATATTAGTGGAACTCATGAATATTATATATAAGATATCTAACTGAAATTAAGTGCAACCAATATTCAAAGCGAACTAATTCATAAATACTAATAATAATAATAACATCTTCTGAAATTTTCTTTTCATAATTTGAAAAATTCTCTTATCACCTAAAAATGAGTTATATCTAAGTAAATGCAACTAAAATATGAAATTATAACCCCCCCATATAAGTATTGTTTCATGGACATATTACAACATTGATTAGTTTATTTTTGAGATATTTTTAATATTAAATTTTTATCTATTCTTAGATCGAAGTTGTGTTTTAAACTACAGAAGAATACATCTCGCAGTTTTGAACCACAGTTGGAAGATTTTGAAATGGTATATTCCTCTTCCCTCCGGTAAGATCGAAAAAGGTCATTCATTAAGCAAATCGACAAACAGAATTTGCAAAATAAATCGCGGTAGCCTGATGGTAAAGACGCGGGTCCGGGTCTAGAGGTTACCAGGTTCGAAGCTCGATTTCACCAAAGTATCGGTCATTTAAACGAGCCAATTGCATGTCAAATTATTCAGTATCATATGCCCTCCTGTTGATGTGGAGAGGAGGTATCAGTTGAGGTATCGTCCTCGTCATCTGACTGCAAATCAAAATTATCAAATACGTCTCAAGAAATTTAAAAAAGGAAACAAAACACGCTTTTGTGTTTAAAACAGGACCACAATATAACGCAAATGTAAAATGATACATCGTTTCTTTAGGATTTATATTATGTAATCTTTATATTTGATCAGGATATCATACAGACACTTTTGATTTTTGAGTAAAAAGGATAATTAAGAAATTTAATAGATGAAGGATACGGCAAAAAGTATTTATTACAATTTCTATAATTTAGATTCAATTCTAATGATGAAATTTCTATATTAGAGTTTTAAAACACTCTTTGATTAGAAATTTTTTTTATACTGCCTCCCCTCCTCCAAAGAGATGTTTAGTTATATTAACATCCCGTTGTAAAGTAAAGTTAGGACTATTTTAGGGACGGACCTCGTAGCTTTGAACCTCGATCAGATGACAAGGGATCACACCTGAGCTGGCAAGTCCCTCTCCATACCACATCAGCGGAATGACGCTTGGCCAAGACATATTTAATGTGCAACTGACTTCCTTTACCACTTAACAGGTTTATTTTCTTTGCTAACTAACAAGATGACACCTATTTTGGGAGTATTTTCTTATTTTGATTCATATGGAAATTCATCGAATACTTGACTTATCTACGCATTCGAAGTCATTTTGCTATTGAATTATAATTGTTAATGAACGATTTATTTTATGTTTACAACTATAAAAATTCGATAAATCGATGCACGTACGGCATACGGGCAAACCAGTTAAGTGGTTAAAAGGGGGTTCTTCGGTGGAATCGGGTCTCGAACTTGAAACCCTACGACTCACAAGCCGTGACCTTACCACCAAACCACTGCGGCCCTTTTTCCCCCGAGGAGAAATAATAAGCCTTTTTGCTGCTCTAGAACGATATTTAGTAAATAACCAATAATCGATTTAGAATCGATTATTGGTTATATACCATATCGATTATTGGTTATATTCTACTTCAAAAATTGATTTAAAAGCTACACTCAAGAGCCGATAAGTGATGAAAAATAAATATAGCTTAAACTTAAAGATTTAAAAGTCACGTTTTTTATACTAATATATAAAATATAGATTTTACTAGCCGATTATTGTCGTACCGTTAAAAATCGTGAATTTTCAAATTAAACAGGAAGAAGAAATTTTGAGCACTCTGTAACTATTTATTTTAAATTAAAATATCTCTTTCTTAAGCAATTTATTTTAGAAATTAAGTTTTAATTCAAAATTGAGGATGGTGGAAAACAAGAGGTTGTTACGGCTTATTCGAGAATGAAGTAGTGTCTATATTACGCCATGACTGTTACTCTAGTAAGACGCCATATGCATAGGAACATAAAACAACGGCATGGAATCATATTATCACATTGTTCGCTATTTCAATGCATGCAGGAATTTTTGGAGTAAAAAGACAAGTTTTTTGACACATGTTCCTTTAGTTACAATATTTCAAAAGGCATATTTAATAACAACTCAATTCTTGAAGCATCTGATCTAGTGTTGACCACGTGTTTTTAACACGTGATTACGTAATAAGTTAAAAATAGTATTGAAATGAATTGGAAAAAGCAGCACATAATATTTAAAATTTTAGCTGTTTTCTTGGTAGGCGAATTTTGGAATTCTAAAAAGAAAATTACTTCGAACAAATTACAGGTGCTTTGTCTTCAATTGCAGCAGTAAGTAGCTGAGTAAATTTAATACTGTCTACAACGATTTCAATCTGTAAAGAGTGAGTGTGTTTTCATGTAAAAATAATGATAATAAGCATGTTTTCCTTTGAAATTCAACCAAGCAAAAATGTCATAAAACTCAAGTTTTAGAATCATGAGTCTAAGCCTAACGCCAAATTTGGCGTAAGCCATATAAGGAGCAGAGTAAGTGCAGGTCTTTCAATGAGGAAAGGAAATTTGCCTTAGAAGACAAAATATCTTAAATATCCTTTTAATTCCAGGTAAGTAATTTTGATATTGGACTCATCAATTATAAATGTTAATTTCTCAAACTGCATTATTGGAATCAATATTTTAATTCAAAAATGCTAGCAACAATTTCAATTCATTTATAGGTAAATTTGGTACAGTTTGAAATTTTTTTTTGCATAAGTCATTAATTAAAACTTTAAAAAATACCTAGTTACAGATAATTAAAGCCAAGTAAAATATTTTATATATAACTTTATTACAGAATCATTTTTTAAGTTTTGTCATAGTACAGATTAGTCGAGGCATTTTTAAAAATTAAACAATTCGCTAATGCAGATAATGCTTGAATGAATGAAGATATCAATTAAAGCAAGCTTTAATTTAAATTTAAGCCACTAAATGGATGTTAAACATTTATTTTTAAATATTTGAAAGGTTATATTTTCCCCCCTTCTAATGTAATATATTTGTAGAAGTTATTTATAAATTATCCCCATAATTATGAAATCTGATAATAAACTAATTTGGGTTAGTGAAGAATAACCTTTTGACTTTTAATCGAAAATAAACCAAAAGTAAGTAATGAAATTTTTACAGGAGGTATAAAGTAGACCATTGTCATAAAAAAAAAAAGATGTTACTGAAAGCCGAATTCCTTTGAATAAAAATTTTACATCAAAAATAAGAAATAATTAAAACTGAGAAATAGTTGTTTTTCCCAACACAATCATTTTTTCAAATTCCATTAAAAAAAAAGGTTTCAAAGTACAAATTTTAAAATTTAATAAATACTAAATATAACTAACTATATTACATTATAAAATCTATATCACTTTTTCATTTAAAACTCTAACTATTAAATGCATAAAATAATAATTGAAAAAGTAGCAGCATAAAACTTAATTAATTATGATCTACTGTAACCTTTGACCAATTTTAAACACAGCCGAGATATGTGGAATGCTTGGTTTAAATAAATTTGCTTTATAACTATGTTGTAAGTTGATAAGATTTTAACAAACAAGAAGATCTATTAATAAAGTTTAAAATGAAATCTGCTATGAATATTTCAATTTATCATATCAGAACATAATTTCTTGGCCAAGCACCATGTGCTCGTGCAAGTTAAGTTACATTTTTATTCATTTTAATTGTTACATTGAATTAGTAAATTTAGTATTGCAAATGATCAAAAAAACTTTGTCTTGCATTTATTGTTTAAAGAAATATCACATTTCCTATTTATTTCATTTCATATAATCATGTGGTCAAAATGATATTTTTCTAGGCTTTATTTGCTGTAGTAATTACCTTTTTTTCTAAAATCAAAGCTTTTGTAAATGCAATAGCAACACATTATTAAAAGCTGATTTTTGTGCAGATAATAAAATTTTTATTTTTTGCCAACAGATTTTTTTCTATCCCTAAAATCTCATCCCAAAAATACACCATGTTCTGATATAATTGAAAAAATTCAGATTTAGTCCAAACATACTAAAATGAGTTTTGGATAGCGGTTTTAACATTGAAAAATTGTGTTTGCTTTAACAAAAAAAAAAAAAAAAAAAAAAAGATAAAGCAAAAATTATGGTAACTTGCTTAAAAACAGGATTATTAAATAATACATGCTCAATGCATTAGAAATAGCTAGTGAAAGTTAATTGTGAAAAGTCCAGCTTAACATGACAACCTTGAAAATTTTCTGTAATCGCACCAAACTGCTCAAGGCAAGACATTCAACTCTAAGAAATAAATCTGTTACAATATAGAAGTACCTTTGCTTATAGATTTCTATTACTGTTCCTTTGTATTTTTCAACAATACTATAGAATTCTACACTACTTTCTATTAAGTCTTTGATAGCAATAATGATAGCTTAGATTACTTAAGCCTACTTTCTGGTATCAAATTGTTGTTCTTTCTTTTATAATATGCCTAAAAATTTTTTACATACTTATCACTGATGTTTCTTAAAAGCTTTATGAACAATTCTGCATTGGTACAGACTTAAATTAAGAAAGTTAATTAAAGTAGATTACATAAACAATTAAAATAAAAAAATAAGGGCATAGTATAATTTATAAAGTGAAAGATTATTATCTTGCTTTGCATATTCATGAGAAAAAATAACTATTATAAAATCTTCATTCACCTGTTACTAATAATTGCTCCATTGAACAATTTTCATCTTATATTTTAAAAAGTATTTAGACTTTATAATTCTACTTTTGTTAGTCAAAATTAATTAAATGAAAAAATTCTCTGAGAATTTTTATAGACCTTAATAAATAATTTAACATTTCATTAGAGTTCAATATTTTTGATATAGTCAAACTTAATATAAGATGGAGAAAAAACAAATGGCAGAAATTTCTTTGAGTAAGGGTACTAAATATATTGAGTTTCATCAAATATTGAGGAAAAAAAATGTTATAAAAAGCTATTGCATATGTTAACTCCTTGAATATATAAGAAAATTAGTCTTATTATTTTTAGGTAATAAGCATCCTACTATTAGAGATTAATTTAGAGGAATGAAATCAAACAATTATTTTCATAACATAATAAGTATTTTGAAATTAATGTATGATTTTCACAAGCAACTAAAATGATATTATGGAAGGATGTATCATACCTTTTTTATTCAGATCATTTTATGAAACATGCATAAATAATGTTTATAATAATTTCTAATATTTTAAAATATGTGAATTATAAATAAAAGCTGAAACTTTAAAGCAAAATTCCTATTAATGCTTACTTCCAGCACTTACTTTTTGAAGAAAAAGAATTTTTGCAGATATATATACAATGAGAAATTAATATAGCTTCCAAATTGTATTAATAAAAATTTAAATATTATGATAATTAAATTAAAGTATAATACTCAGAATTATAAATAAAAAATATCTTACTCATATCTTCCAGCATTTTTTAAATAATTCTTAAATTTCCCATCTCAAAATTCATATAATTTATACTCGGTGCCAAAACAGCTAGAGAAGGAAAAACAAAAACAAAAAATATTTTTAAACAAGATGCTTTTAATAAGCTCTTTTAATAAATTTAAAAATTATTTTTTATAATCTGATTTTATTTTTTAAAAAGTGATATTTAGACTTTTCTTAAGTAGACAGATATGCAAATAAACCTTTTCTGGTGGTTTTTCATATGTTTTTGCTTTCAAAGGAGATTAATTACAGGCATTTGTTTTAATACCCTTATTTCATAACAATAAACATAAGCAAATATTACCTATATATTAGTTATATTAAGAAAAAATATAGACATGCTTATAACTGTATAAAAAATTTCATTAATCTATATTTATAGAATGAAGATTTTAAAATTTCTTATTTTAGTAAAGCCTAAAATGTTAGTAAATCTTATAATAAATGAGGATACACAAATATTAAATTTATATTTCTAATTCTGTAAGGCACTATTCATAAGAACAAATGATGATTCTTTAAAAGGAAAAATATAAAAATTTAATTTCATTATCATTTGTATCTAAATGGCTATAACATAAATTAAGAAAAGAATATTTGTAAATTTATGTTCTAAGCAACATGTTTGGATTGACCAAATCAAATATAATAAGATTTTTTTTCTTTTTGTGATATTAATATTAAAATACATAATTATTAATTTAAAACTTGGATTTAAACAGAGATTTCAATAAGTATCTATTCATAGTTTAAATCATAACACCACAATAGTAAAAGATAATTCTGCTCATATATGAACAATTTACAAAAGCTATTATAAATATCCAAAATATGTGTAGAAGTAAAACATAACTATTTAATTCTTATTTTTATATTATTTCATGATACTATAATCATAAAATATTATTCAAGAAATTTTAGTCATGATGAAAAGCTATATATATATATATAAGGCTTAAATAAAACAATGAAAAAACTCTAATATCTGCACTCATTATTATAAAAATTATATTTAATATAATGAACATAGACTAAAAAAAGTAATCATATAAAAGAGCACATATGAAAAAATAAATAAAAATCTTTAAAAGAAAATGTTTTAATATTCTATAAAATCGATGTAGTGAAATACAGAAAATTCCAACATAATTTACTCACATAATCTACTAGATTTATATAAATTAAGAAAACCTTAGTATATTTAAATAAAATTTAATTGAACAATATTTATATGAAGCTATAAAATTTTCTATAAATTTCTTATATCGATTTATATTAAGAGAAAATTACCACTAGTATATACCACTACAAGTATAGTAAGAAACATAAATGAAATCGGGATATTAAGAAAAGGAATTCTATCTTTTCCATTTTTTTTTTAATTATGGATTAAAACGTTGCAATGCATCAAATTTTTGTTTAAAAAGGAGAGAAATATGAATTTGGAAAAAAAATGCATATAATTTACAGTGCAAGAATATGACAATAGATTGGTTCAGTAAGTTCGATCGGATTGAAAACTACATAAACTTTTCTCATGCATTACCATTAATAAAATAAGAAGAAAAAAGATTTATCTGCCGAATAATAAAGGAAGAATCAAATAAATTAAAAGCGGCACACTAAAAATATAGTTATTTTTACACAATATAAAATAGGTCATTATAAAATAACGATTGGATGTAGTTTACCTATTTATAGCATCTTTATTAAAAAAAATTGTAGAAAAAATTGTCTTTCAAATATTTTTATTAGACAAACAAATTAACATTTTTATCAAAATATTACACTTAAAAAATTAGATTTATTCGGAATAATGTTAAGCTAAAACGTTCCCGACAAATGTATATTATTATTTAACTTTTAAGAGATCACTTCATTTCAGTGATACTTTACAATTATTTTTATAATTTATCCTTAGACTGCATTTTCAATAAATTAAACCCATTTTCAAAATCTTATATTTTAAAATCTTCATATTCCTGCATCATTGCGAACACAAATACTGCATCATTGTAATGGTTATTTCAAGAAAATAACTTTGAGTTTTAAAAAAATTATGCGTAATTCTTTGAAAACTTTCGAAATTTACTTAAAGAATATCTAACAAACACATTCTATAGAAATGTTTTTAACTGTTCGAAATAACAATTTTAACCAATTTTCATTATGAAGTAAATATAAAAATTAATTACCTGATAATCAAGTGCTACTGTAGTAGCTGGCATGTATTTAATGCACTGAAAACGAATCAAAATCTTCCGTCACAAAACAAAACATTTCCAGAATTTTAGCTATTCTAATATTGAATACGTCCTTTCATTATATGAGAAAACTATAAAATATTTTGTTCTAGGAGTCATTAATTTTATTACGAAAAACTGGAATCCAACAAATCTTTCAGTCTTGGGGATATATAAGGATAACGCACGGAATCAAGAACACAAACGATATCTTAAATAAAACCACATTTAAATTAACTTATTTTTTAACAAGGAAAGACATAACTAACAGCAAATACACACAGGAAAGGAAACGAAATGTAAGGGAGATGAGATACTGACGAGAGTAGCAAAAGATCTCCAAAAACAGAAGGAAATAACTGCTGACGTAAAAATCACGTGATTTCTCATTTCAAGAAACGATGAACAGGCCTTCTGCCAATCTGCAACAGTAATATCTTTCTCACGTTAGGTTTTCATGAAAAAAAGGTTGAAATTTCTTTACTATCAGTCATATTTGGAATTTAATCCTATCATTGTAGTTAAGAAAGCACTTTACGGCAAATAATAAAATATTGAAATTAGGAGCCGAAGTTTGATTCTGGATATAATTAATATCAAAGCGAAGATTATTTTCTATATAATACTAGCCGTCGTTGTCAACCAGTCGTTTCGCCAATATTAATGCTATCTAAAATGTTCAATTAATATTTTATGTAATTTGTTCTCATAACAGGTTTCTCAGCAAAATATTTTTAACCTTTTTAAGTCCTTTAATCTTGAGGAATCATAATCTGCGAATTTTCTGGACACTTCAACATTTAAATGAATAAATTTTTATATCTGTTGCGATCAAATCTGACCAATTTATTAAGTTTGGAATAATATAATATCAGAAGAATCAACATTTTCATAATCTAGCCAATTACTCAAGCGAAAACTTAAAGGGCAATTTGTTTCTTTGAATTGGTCGGTGAAGTGATCTGATACCGTTCATTTATATAGAACAGTGATATTGAAATTTTCATAAATCAATTAACTTTAGAGAAGGATGTATTATATTGGAGTGCAAATCTTTTATGTTTAGGATATTAGATTCTCAAGAATATTTTGTTAAATAAGATTCACAAGGCAGAGGATAAATGAAAAAAAAATTAAAATTCGTAATTACTTAGCATTTATTGGCTCAATTTACATGCTTACTTATTTATTTCATTATTAAAACATTTATATAATCTAAAAATGATATTTTTTGAATTTTAATATAATTTAAAAATTAGTTTTTTACTGTAATATTTTCAGATTTCATTGCTAAAAAGTGCCATAATTTAGTTTAATTTAATAGAAATTTCAAAAAAAAAATCTTTCTGACTTTTACATTTTCACCCGTCAAGGCATATATGTGCCAAGTCAGGTAGTTCTAGATCCTATGGTATGTGGTCCGTAGAGCACCAATACATACATACACACACATGCTCAAACACATTTATTTAATTATAATTCTATGGAAAATATCGGACATTGATTGCCCCTGAATTGATATTTTACTTAAATTGTGGAGGTAAAGGTCTAAATTTGTAAGATTTTTTTTTAGAATAGTGAGATTCAAATTTTCATAAATCAGTCAATCTTAATAATTAATTTAGTTCATTGAAGTATAACCTTTCCTATTTAAAATATTAGTGCCTCAAGAATACTTTATTAGATATGACTCACAGAGCAGAGAATAAAAAAATTTAAAATTCTTCATTCATCAAAGGATTTATTTGCATAAAAATTACAAAAAATGTAGTTTTTTTTATTTCCTTTAGACCATTTAAATTGTAATACTATACAGTTTTTATGCCTGTGGCTAAAGATTTACAAATCGGCCTTTGAGTATGGATTTGAATGGATATTCTGCATAAATTAAAAAATAATTGCTTTCATGAAGCTGATTTATTGAATTAATAATATAAATGTGAGAAATTTTAGAAACTTTATCATGCGTTTATTTTTTTTTTTTTTTAGAAAATATCATTTATTTATTTCATTTCATAGAATCACGTATCGAAAATCTCATTTTACTGGATTTAATTTTCTGTAATAATTAACTTATTTTTTCCTCAGAGTTTTTCTCAACCTGATGGCAACACGCTGATAAAAGATATATATATATATATATATATATATTTTGCAATGCTCGGGTGGATTAAATTATTTTGCACGAAATACTTTGTTGAAAAATATGGTTAAAATATTTATTTAAAAATTTATTATAAATAAAAATTTAATTTGTAGGTTAAAAAAATTGATATCTTTAAAGGATAATTTTGGGATCTTTAATTTGATGTAAAAATCATTTTTGTGAGATATTTTAGGAAGTTATTTTAAAAAGTCTAAAGTTTACTTATTTTTTAATTAATAAAAATTTTAATTAAAAATTTTGTGAATCTAAACCATTTTTAAATCCGCTTGAACACGCACAAAAGATTTCATTAGAATCCGTCCAGCCATTTAGGAGGAAATCAGTCACATACACACGCACAGAAGAATTTTATATATAAAGATAAACAAATAGCTTTATCTGCATTGTTTATACAACGAATCAGAAACAATTTGCATGCATTCATATAAATAAATTATTGCGGGCAGATGTACATATTCCGTCAGTTGGGTTTTCAATCCAAAAGAGTAGCGAAAGGATCCCAGAAAAAAAAAGAATTTCTTAGTTCAGATCATTTACAAGGGGGATTAATAAATTAGTCAGTTATATGCACGTTCTCTTAAATATCGTGAAACCCAAAAGCGTTGTAATGACATCTTCATGGGATTAGCCAACTAACTATCGAACAACATACCTGCCCAGACAGCACATCCTTAGTATAATATTGCACAATACTGTGCTATATTAAATGATATTGAACAATATTCCACAATATTAAACAATGTTGCTAATATCGATCAATATTGCACAGTATTTGTATGCTGCTTCCGAAATATTATGCAATATTATGGTAGTAGCACCATAATATTTCGGAAATAACAATATTGTGTATATCAAATATCGTATTAACAATATTATACCATATCAAATTATATTCAAGATGGCCCAAAAAATTTTAAAGTATTCTAAACTTAAGATTGCAACATTAATATAACACTGAAGTGACAAAAGTCATGAGATGACTGTTAATATCGTGTCGGTCCTCCTTTTGCCCGGCGAAGTGCAACAACTCGACGTGTCATGGAGTCCACAAGCCGTTGGAAATCCTCTGCAGGAATATTGAGCCATGCTGTCTGTATAGACGTCCATAATTGTGGATGGTGCAGGAGTTTGGGCACAAACGGACCTTTCGATGATGTCCCAGAAATGCTCGATGGGATTCATATCGGGTGGTCTAGGTGGCCAGATCATGCGCTGGAATTGTCCAGAATGTTCTTCAAACCAATCGCGAACAGTTCTGGCCCGGTGACATGGCGCATTGTCATCCATAAAAATCCCATCGTGGTGTGGGTACGTGAAGTCCATGAATGGCTGCAAGTGATCTGCAAGCAGCTGGACATAACCATTTCCAGTCAATGATCGGTTGAGTTGCACCAGAGGACCGAGTCCATGCCATGTAAAAACAGCCCACACCATTATGCAGCCACCACCAGCTTGAACAGTGCCTTGCTGACAGTTTGGGTCCATGGCTTCGTGGGGTCTGCGCCACACTCGAACTCTGCCATCAGCTCGTAACAACTGAAATCGTGACTCATCTGACCACGCCACTGGTCTAAGGACCAGTCGATATGCCCACAAGCCCAGGAAAGTCGCTGCAGGCGATGTCGTGCTGTCAGTAAAGGCACTCGAGTCGGTCTTCTGCTGTCATAGCCCAAGGAAGACAAATTTCGCCGCACAGTCCTATCGGACACGTCCCTCGTACGTCCCACATTGATTCTTAAGAGTTCCTTTATAGGTGCGCCTAGCCCCGGCAGGGGCTTATCCTCTGGCTTGGTGGTAGTAGATGTTGGCGCTGCTAGTGACGAACTGTCATGGACTGGATGGAGACCTAGAGATCCCGTGTGGGGTGAGAGAGGAGAGAAGGTGAGAGGAAGGGATGCTATTGGCTGGTTATGAATCCTATTTATAGCTTTGCGAGATTTTTTGTTCTTCAGTTTAAGGAGTGGCTGGCTTACAAATAGAGTTAAACAGAATTAAAAACTTTACAGTAGGATCATTATTATTCTTCATTTCTTTTGCAGCTTTAATAAGGTTGGGGAATAATTGGAACAAATTTTCTCATTAATGGCTTCTATCATGTCTTTTAATTCGTCGGAAGAGGGAATGTTATCCTGTACCTTGTCATTCTGGGGGAAGAGATTTTGTTGGGGAGGTTAGTTTTAAGGGAGTTGGCGTAAGAGAAGTTAGGTTTTCGCGGGTTTGAACGTCCCACATTGATTCCTGCAGTTATATTGACGAAGTGTTGCGTGTCTATTAACATTGACCTTTCTACACAGACGTCGGCGGTCTCGGTAGTTAAGGACAGGTTGTCGCCCAATGCGCTGTCCATGATGGGATGGGATGTCTGAAATTTCATACTCTCGGCACATTCTTGATACTGTGGATCTCGGAATGTTGAATTCACTAACGATATCCGCAATGGAATGACCCATGCTGGGAATGTTAGCTCCAACTAATATTCCACGTTCAAAGTCTGTTAATTCTCGTCGTGCCGCCATAAATCACGAAAAACCTGTTCAGATGAATAATTTGAACACAACTGAAAGCTCTGGAAAACGGACTGCGCATTTATACTTTTTCTCTGCGATACTACTGCCATCTGTATATTTGCATATTGCTATCCTATGACTTTTGTCACTTCAGTGTATTAGTATTTGCTTCATAATTCAGTTTATTTCAGATTTTATTTCAAGAAATTCACTAGGGCAATTTTCTTTAAGAAATCGAATATTGCATAACATTGTAGGATATTGTGTAAACTATATTGTAAAAACCATATTTTACAATGTTAAAGAATAATGTGAAAATCATATTAACATTGATGTGAAATATTCTTAACTTTTTTTTAATGTTACGATTTATCTTTTTACTTTTATTTTAATATATTTTCAAACGACCAAGCAATCTCAGGTAGCACATTCTGTAGCATAATATTGTACAATACTGTTTGATATCATATGATATAAAAACAATATTCCACAATATTAAATAATATTGCGATTACTGATCAATATTGTAAAATATTTGTGTGCTACTAGGAATTTGTTTTTAAAAAATATTCTGTTTTATATATAAAGGATTTATATTGACTTGTATTTCGATAATAAAATAAATTAACGTTAATTTTAAAGGCTTTAATTAGGTATAGTTATTTGTATAACGTTTACAAATTGTATATCATTTTTTGAATGTGCCAAATTTTTGTTTCTCTGATCAATGCTTGCTATCATATACAATAATCTAATCAAAATCTGTTTTTGATTTGGAATAAATACAACAAAAGCAATTTCATTGCTTTAAGCTGCTGTGTTGAATTCCAAAACGAGAAATTTAAAATTGCGTATTTTCATAATTTGTCAAAGAATGGTTGCGGTATATTCTTCTCTATAAACGAATAAATAATTAATTTTTGAGGTTTCATCATTAAGATGTTAAATTTTCCCCTTTCAACACGCACCAAAAATAAATCAAGTCTCTAAAAAGGGGAGTATAGGAGATACAGATTTTGATAATTAATATGTGTTCAAAAAATTATTTATTTGCATTAAACGTTATTTATATTCTGCAGAAAAATGTATACATGTAACATGGTTTTAACGCATTTATATCTCTTAATTTTTTTCTTTCTTTTTTATATGATATTATTAATGAAAAGACAACTTGTAATTTAAGTTTTCTGTAGTAAAATTGTCGAAATAAAGAAAAATAGGTAGCAATCAATTTAATTAGAGAAAAATCCTAAAGTTTTTAGATAGAAAAAGTAACACCTTAAATGGAAAATATTTTGGGGAGAAAGTCTTGAGTAGACTAGTCCCTCTGATTTTCTTGTTGTGAACTTCCCAAAAAATTAAACTTCGAAGGGAAATAAAATCCAAAACGTTTTTTAAAGGAAACTGATCAAATTGTAAGGATATATATATATATATATATATATATATATATATATATATATATATATATATATATATATATATATATATATTCAGTAAAAAACATTTTTAAATTGTCTTACAACTGATCTAAGGAAAGCCATTACAGATTTGAATAGTTTCTCAATTTCCTTTATTTTAAATGATGAAAGGAAGTGGTATACGTCCTCAGTTTTTGCCATTTTATAATTAAATCAACTTAAAGACATAAATACGCAGTTTTTAACGTGGATCTAGTTACAAAAAAAGATGAAAATTTTAAATTATACATTTTTGACCAGATGGTTTGTAAAAAATCTTAAAAAGTATGATGTTTTGTAAATTAGTAGGAGAGGAATTTCGTTCATTCTTATCGTATTTTAAATACATTTATAAATTACCGTGCATTATCTATTTATCTACAATAGTTTAAAAAGTTTAAATGCGTGCCAACCGTTGTGCCATAGCTTTTTCTTGATGCTAGAATTTTAATATTGATAAATTAAGCATACACGTAAAAAGGACTTCAGACAAATAAAAACTGCTTTGATGTCCTATCTTATACTATAATACGAGGAATGGTTGTCAAGTCGAAAATCGCCCCAGAATTAATAAACTCCGGTAAACTTGGGGGTCTGGGGTTTTTGGCCACGAGGAATCGATTGGCGCGGGTTTTGAAGCGCTACGGTTGAGCAGCTCGGGGTTACAGATAGGATATTTTCAAACTTTATTAGTTCGCCATAATGGCTACTTAAACTTTGAAGTGGTAACGGGCTGCCATCTACAGCCAATATGCCATCTATATCAATATTCATATATATTTTGTTTCTTTTCATGCAGACACGTGATGAAAATTGCATTTTTATATGTTTAATGCGCAATAATAATTTATTTTTTTAAATTTGAGTTTTTGTCAATCTGATGGCAACATATTAATACGATAATTTTTCCCTTTTACTCGTAACGCATGCTTGGAGCTTAAGTTTTAATTTTATCTTATACTATAATACGAGGAATGGTTGCCAAGTCGAAAATCGCCCCACATTTCCGACATTTCAACATTCATCAGAAAAAAATAAGGATAACTTTGATATTTTTACTAAATTTTCTTTCAAAAAAGTACGATTCTAATTCCACTGCTTTTTATTAAGGGAAATTTGTTAATGAAATTTTGAATTTAGCTCTCTTTTGTTAACTAAAAAGATTCGTTCTTTTTGATTCGTTCAAAATTCCAATTTCCAAATATTCAGATTTCCAAAAAAGCATTTAAGGAACTGATTTCGATTTCAAATCACTGTCAACAAAGTCCGACATTTCAACATTCACCAGAAAAAAATAAGGATAACTTTGATATTTTTACTAAATTCTCTTTTAAAAAAGTACAATTCTAATTCCACTGCTTTTTATTAAGGGAAATTTGTTAATGAAATGTTGAATCAAATTTCAAGCCACATTTTCAACATGCAGAACGCACCTCTACATGAAATTCTTCAAGGAGCCGGAATTTTGGAACAACAAGCGATCAACTCAATTCTACCCGCAAATGGACAACTAGAAGATACCGTCATTGTCAGAATGCTTCTCCATTACGCCGAACAAGCTTACCCGACCGTCAAAGTTGCCGTATTTCACCCTGAATTTATCGCACGCTTCTACGTTACAACAGCGGATGGCGCTTATGAAGGACTGTCTCTTCTCAACGATATCAGCGACCAGAGCAAGGCTTCCATCTATACGGCGTTCAACAAGGATTCGACGTGCTACTCATTCCCATTCACAAGAGAGCTAAAATGGATAGAGGCGAGCACTGGATGCTAGGAATTTACGAAGTAAGCTAGAGGAGAACGTCAACTATTAGTCTGCGATCCAGTCGACAACCCGCTGGTGAAAATTGAAAATTTAAATATTCGAGTTAGCTTCGATACCCGTTTTCTCCGAGCAGAGCTCGGTCACCCGCTGGTAATTTTAAAAATGATAATTATATTATCTAAATTGGGCATGATTTATTTAAATCAAATCCCTTTTTTGCTTTAAATTACATAATACAATACAGAAATCATTGGTACAAAATACAAAAAAAAATCATTCTAGAAATTTTTTTACGAGATAAAGTTTAATGATAATAAACGTGAATTGTGCAAAAATTCGTTAATATTTATACAACAGTAACATTTGAACTGAAGTGTAATACCACAGAGAATGATATGATCTCTGCGTGTAATGCATTATTTGCATACTCAGCTCGACGAATTAGATAAGTAATTTAATGATGCATGACTGAAATTTTTAAATAATACTGAGCTTATTTTTATATAGAGCATCAATGATAAACATTTTCAAAAATATCTATTTAAGTTTTGCTCTTTTTAAACGTTGTTCTGTATAGAGCGCATATTTTCCTTATTACGATTCGTTTGATGATTTTCAGTTATTTTTTAAAAGAAGTTAAGAGGAAGAAATAATTCTGTGAAGAGTGAATTATTCTTGGAACAATACTGCGACGTCATAAATTCATTGTTTACACAGCATTGCAATGCATACCGAACTTAGTCTGAGCTCCTGTATAGGCTCCCAGAAACGAAAAGGCCACTGTGAAAAATCCAGTACTGATAAATATATTATAATTTGTAAAATAACTTTTTAAATGAAATACTTTGAGGTCTAAGAGAAAATCATAAAAACGGGAGGTGTTGTTATAAGCAAAGTAGTTTCAATTATTAATAAGTTTTAGTAAGTTATTTAGTAAATGTTTTAAATTCGGTATTTGGGTTGATAGTTACTTATATTCTTTAGAATTCAAGAACAATTTAAATCTATTAGATTTATCAACCCAGAAATAACTTTGAAAGAAAATTCATATTTCACTTTGATCAGATATTTAAATATTAAATAATTAAAGATGCAAGAATAATTCTCTCAGACCACCATGAAAAATTGTCAACCCTTGTTACTTAAACAAAGCTATTGTCTTACTAAGAGATAGCTCCATCTTATCCGATACCTATATATATATATATATATATATATATATATATAGTGAGCCAAAAATAGTAAATAGTTCCCGTAGCAACAAATGTTTTTTCCCTCCATTATCATCGATGGTTTAACAAGAGTAAATGTGTTAGGGATAAAGTTACGTATACGTTTATACGTATTCGCTTCTTCCTTACACACTCTATAACAAAAAATCGATGCACCAAGAAGAAGTTGTTCGATTGAGACGAAATATGTTGGATAGGAAGACAATGTACAGAATAGTAAATGATTAAAATATCAGACCAACTGACTAATTTATTTCAGAATTATAGTGACAAGTTCAATAAGATGTTAACCCGCCTATAGCCTGGATACAAGCTACCACACGGCATTGCACAGACCGATAAATCTTCCGGATGATCTCCTGCGATATTTCCTGCCAAATTCCCTCCAATTGTCGAACGGGATCATTAACATTCTTTGGCAGATGTAATCGTCTTCCCATCATATTTTTGACATGCTCGATGAAAGAAGAATCTGGCGATCTGGCAGGCCAAGGAAGTGTTTGACAATCTTACTGACAGCTCATAGCAACACGCACCGTATGTGGTGTGGCATTGCCCTGCTGAAAAACCAGCCGAGAGTAATGCAAAATTAACGGTAATAAAACAGGTCTTAGGATGTCATCGACTTACCAATTTGCAATAACTGTACCTTTAATGACGACCAAAGGAGTCCAGCAATCAAAGAAAATGGCATTGCACAGACCATAATGACCCCAGACCATAATGCCTTGTTGAGAGCCGGTATGGCGTGCAATAGTGAAAGCAGAATCTTCCCTCTGCCCTGGGTGTATCCAAACACATCTTCGGTGATCATCAGGACACAGTTGGATGCAGGATTCGTCGCTAAATACTATGTGTCCCCAGTCGGCATTATTTTAATCTAATCGAATCAGTGTGCAGGCGTGAGTGGCAGGTGGCGTAACGATCGTCGCGAGCGTAGATTTCGCTGTCTCAACCATCTGCGAAGGGTCATGGTGAATACTAGTGTTTGTGTTGATCGTCTGATAGTGGATAGAGATAAAGAAGGCGCTGTGACAGCTGATCATACCATCAATATGTCCTCACGATCTGTTGTAGCCCTAGGTCGACCGCTACCATCTGCTGGATACGCGGTTCTCATGCGCTGGAGATCAAACTATTCATTCATTGGACACCAAAATTTAATTATTTGCATATCTGATCAAAACACTCATGCATAAGAAATTTCTAAGCAATCGGATGATTTCTTCTTGGTGCGACGATTTTTTTTTATTGTTGAATGTATTTGACTTCAAAAAATGCTATAATGTTTTGTCTCTACGTTGCTTCTCTAAAAGAGCCAAAGTCATCTGTATGTCCCCCTCTGTTAATCGCTATACTTACGAATAGAAACTGATTCTTCTTCAAAGTCACCTTTGCACTGGCTTTCATCCTTTTAAAATTTTTAGCTTAAACGTTTCAAACAGTTGGATTATAGCTGTCAAATTCTATATTTACTCTTAAAAAGGAAATTATCTTTTCAATAATAGTTAAAGTTAACAATTCAGCACAATTTCTCGGAAATAAACTTTAAAAAATATGGGTGCCTTGTAAGCACAAAAAAAAATCTCTACTTTGAAGATACGTAGTTTGATATTTTGACTTTCGTACAATATCGTAGAATTATAAAGATAATGTTATTGAGCATTTTGTTTTAACAGAATATACTTCAATTATCTAAATCAATCATTGATTTAAATCATGCTTTCTTTAAGGCTTAGTAAAGGTCAAATGTACAAAAAATTAATATAACTTTACAGATTGCTTATACTTTTATTCAATAGTACGTACTCATGTCCATAAATTATAAATAGTTAAGAATCTCTCTCTCTTTCACACACACACATCCATACATATAAGTAGATATTGTTACAAACCTGTAATTTTGCTCCCTAGCATGAATTGTGTCATCGTTAGAAAAACCGGTTTACTGTCAGCCCGGTTGCCTGCTTAGCGAGTAATCTCTGAGCTTGGCAACAATGCACCCATTTGGTGACTTGTGTTTGATGACTTGTGAGAAGATTGTTTTTTTTTAAACACATTAAGAATTATTGGCGAAATACCCAGATACAACACAGAAGTTAAATTAGGTGAGTCATAAAAGTTTTCCTTTCGAAGTACTTTGAATAATTTTTTTATGATTTTAATATTATTTCGCAGTTCTTTCAACAGAATATTGAAAAAAAAAAAAGAAGTAGTTTTATTTTATTTATTAGTCACCTATGGAAACCAAGTTATTCTCTGGAATTACCGAATATATTTTATCTAAATTTAATCGCTTCGATACATTTTCAAGTTCAGGAATTTAAAAAATTGGGAAAGCACTGTTATTTAAATTGTTGTGCATACATCCTTGTTCATTTTACTGTGAACTTTTATTACTATGAACTATGATGAAGAAATAAATGTTTCTAAAAATGTTAATATTCAGTTCATATGTCTTCGGAATTCTGCCTTTAAGTAGTTTCATTCATCTTCTAAGTTACGCAGATTTCTACTAATAACAAATGGGAATGTCTGCGTTAGTTTGTGTGTCTGTATTAAGGTTGTAACTGCCAGATTGCTTATCTAAGCTGCCCAAATTTGTTTATATATACATCGGATCGATATAACTCGGATCGAATCTTTTGAAATTTTCATTACAATTTTAGCAAATTAAAAATAAAATTGAATTTTTCAATTTTTTGAGACAGCTTCAGTAAATATTATCCAACAAAAATAAATTTTATGCAAATGATTTTTTTAATAATACAAATAGTTGTTAGTCAGTCGTGTGAATTCTTGCCGAATTTTTGGTAGCTTTTTAAAATTACTTTTTTCCCTTCATTTTCAACAATAAATTATATAGTTGCCTTGAAGTTCAAATAATTTTCATTATTTCTTCAATTATCTGATCGAGTGATTTTCCACCATTGTTAAGAAGAAGAAATTTGTTTAATATCTATATAGTTTAAGAGACGGATAATAAAATTGAAATTGCAATACCACGAAATTTATGAATAGATGAACTTCATATTTGCGTTTTTAATAAGGCCATCATAATAGGTGTCTGATATCCACTCGAAAATTTCATATGACTCACCAGTGGAGCATGTGCAAGACAAAAAATTAAAGGTGTTGTTGTTGTTAATGACACTAGCCATGTACAAGCCCGCTAATGCATCAGCGAATATAAGTCGAAACAAGCGTCTCTTGTTTGAAGTAACGCCAACTAATGCCAAGAGTAAGACTTTATCTACACACTCATCACATTCGTTTGCACAGCCCCTTTTCACAGGGAGGCACATTCACACGCCTCACAGATAGAACATAGAAGAACAACCCTGCCTGAGCCAGGACCCGAATCTGGGATGCCCAGATCTTGAGGAAGACGTACTACCTCTGTGCCAGGACGCCGGCATTAATTAAAGTAACATATTTATTATGTCTGGTGATTTCACTATATTGAAAATCTGAAGTCGTATGTAAACTATTTAATTAGAAATAAATATAATATCCTTAATGAATCACTTGTCTCCAAATGTAACTCGTAATAAAAACTAATGTATGTGTGTTGCTTGTTAGCCACACATTTGTATTAGAACTTTCAAACTTGGCGCATGTATGTTCTTCAAAAGGCTCTTTTCTCAGTGTGTATCTGGGATAATTTTTTAAAAATTTTTAATTAGAACTTCAAAGGACTTGAGAATCGGTACAGGGAATATTCGCAAAATGTTTAAAAGAGGAGCAATGGAATCCACTGGATAAAGAAGAATTATTGTGGGCAGTTTACAAAATGAATAAAAACTAGCTACATTAATGTCCTCAAATGTTCTCGTTTATAGTTTAAAAAATGATATTTTCCCCATACAACGCCTTGAATAGTATTGATGCACAATAGTTACGAAATACCTATCTTGAATTTAGTATTTTTATTGATTCTATCACGTCATCCTTGGCGAGTTATTTGCGATTAATTCCCAACATGTGGTTAATAACATACAAAAATGGAATTTCTGCCTTTGATGCGTTTTTAATATAATGCGTTTTTAAAATTAGAAAATTGACACAAAACTACGCATGAAGTCACAAAATCACATACCAAATGCGACATATTTAAATCTTTGCATGTGCGAATTATTGCATTTACATAGTTCTAAAAATTCAGACGAACAGACTATCAATTCCTTTTTGGATATGGCTCTAAATTTTGTAGGTATCTAGACTATAGATGTTAATTTTGTGTAAAACTATTATTGAATCTATCTAGTTCTCTTCGTTTCGTAATTATCACGTTAAATTACATTCAAGCAGCCGAATGGACATATTTCCTAAAAGCGAATTTTGCCCAAAACTTGATAAAAATCTATAAATTTAATATAAGACCGCATACCAAATTTTATATAACTCAAATTGTTTTTGAGTTATTTTTGTCACAAAGACGAACATTTCCTAAAAATGTGTTTCTTGAACTCAAGGGAGATCTAAAACGTTTATACAAGAAAACAAAAATTAAAGTTACAACATCGCGAAAGTTAGAAGATTGTTGAACTGGTCATTTATATTTTTAAATAAATTTATGAAGTCATTAGGTCCTCTTCCTTCTGTTCCTGGAAAGAACATCAGTGGGTAAGGGACTTTCCCAATGCATGACTGAAATTGGCTTCGAGAGCGTCCATTGGACGGAACGTATCGATTGTTTCTTTCTATCGTGATCCGAGAGCTAAAATCGAAATATTAACCAATAAGAACGTGTCAGTGATTTGAATCCCACCCATTTTTGAAAAGTATTGGTCTTTGAGATTTGTGACTTTTTGATATTGCTTACGTAATAACCGTTTCTAAAATATTCGTCATCCCTACTTCCAAGTGGCACACAAATATTGTACAATAAAGATCAATATTGTTTAATATGGGGGAATATTGTTTAATATCATATAATATCGAAGAATATTGTACAGTATAATGCTACAGGATGTGGTACCTGTATTTAGAAAATTTAAAACATTCAATGAACAGATCATATGCAAGACAATTAAACGGCGTTAATATCAGACGAATTGCCGAATTAAAGACATGAAAACTGTATATAAGCGATTTAATAAGAATAAAATATAATCAATACATCTAGGAACAAGTTTACTAGTTACTCATAAATTATTTTGAATGATCTGAATATATTAGAGCAATTATGTTAATTAAAGTTGTTAATTTCTGATAAGTAAAAATTTGGAATCTGATACGAATCTTGCTGCAATTTGAATACTAAATCTGTAAATTTTCCTTCTTGGTGATATATATTTTGCAATTATTGTGTTTATTTGCTTCTGAATGAATTCCATTCAAAATTTGACAAACAAGTACCAATATGATATAAAAAACACTTACAAAATTTCCTTTGTCCAACTTAAAGAGTTTTTGAGTTATTGCGTTTGCATACAGACAAAGATATCACGAATAGGAAATATTGATCAGAAATGTGGAGATTAGTCAGAAACATGAGTGTGAATTCACTGATAATTTCAACGTTTTCACTTTACATGCTTCGAACACGAGAAAGTGAAGTGGCATTTACATATTGAGGTTGAAAATTGAAGTTTTGAAGACACCCTTTGACTGCAATGAATGTACTTGAGAAAGGAAATTTTATTTGAGGAAATAAATACAGCAGAAATATCGAGTATAATTTGTGTGGTGGACAGAATAGTTTAAAGTGGATCCACATTAGATTTTTAATTCTAAAATCATCGGTTTTTTTTTAATTTTTAAATTTGTGTACTGATAAAGTTTCGTGTTTTTGCTCCTTTTATCATTATTATATTTTTTTAATTTTTGACTTCAATTAGTACAAACAATTGGGAATTATTGACTAAGAAATTGTTTTGTTCCGAAGCATATCATTCAATCAAATTAAAGAGAATCATGCGGATTAGTTGGGTTTTAAACATTAATTAAATATTCATTCATTAGGAACAATTTTTTTTAAAAAGGAGTTTTCTTAGAACTTATTTTCTTCTAACTTATCTGAGAATGAGGATCTCCTAGAATTGTATACGATCTACAACCACTTTTTTCCGACGCTTTGCTCTAGTGTGATTATAATTTATTTTTTATAATCAAGAATATAACATCCATTCAAATCTATATCGTAATCGAACCAGGTAAATTTCAAAACATGAGCGGAGATTGTGATATGTAGCTCCCGGCTTTTATGAATACGCTTTTATATAGCTTTTTTAGATCTAAGATTCGAGTAACTGCAAAACTGTTGTATGTAAACATGAGCAAATTTACTATGACAGTCAATCCTATCATTGGAAAGAAAGAATGGGTTGAAAAACCTGAATATTATGATTATTACCAAGAAGTCGCCCGGTAAATAAATGTCCACAATTAATATGAAACTAAAGTTTTTTTTTGTTATATTTACTATGCTTATTGTTTATTTGGTATGGTATTTGGAATAGGAAATTTAAATAACTAGTTATCAAATCTTAATATTTTTTTTAAAGGAGGTACATTAAATCAGTTATTGAGATGAACTAAGTTAATATTTAATAAATTTGTGTAATGAATGTGTTTTAAGCAGTTTTTTTTAAGAAAATAAAATTGGTTTTGTGTGTTTGCTGGCATCCTTATAAAATATTGCTGAATTTGTGTCATGCATCATATCTGAATGATATAATGTTGCAAATAAATACTCTTCAAAAAGAACATCATTTTGATAATTTCTTAAATTATTTTAATTAAATTTCAATAAAATTAAAAATTAATATTTGGGGGAAAATTATATGTTGCTAATCAATTTGGTATAGAGTTTTATAATTGTATTGCAATTATTAACTTCCATTATTTTTTTATTTACAATCTAAAATGTTGTATATTAACTTCCTTTATATTTTCTTTTTTTCCCCATAGATCATCGTATGCTGACATGCTGCATGATACTGAAAGGGTAAATAAAATTCCATGCTGAAATATTTAGCTAATATTTTTTTGAGTTTTCACTAGAGCTGTTAATCTGCAGCACCTCCTTTATTATATCAGTTCCTTATTTTCATTTTGAATATCATTAATATTTTTATTCTGAAAGTTCATTAATCTATAAATATATTTAAATTACAAATAATTCATGATACCTAAATATATTAGTCATGATAAATCTGATACATACCTAGGCTGGATCCATTTGGACCCATTATTTAAAATAATATCACCATCCATATTCATCTTCAAATCCTGTCACCTAAACAACTTCACGATTGCCATTAGTGACAGACATAACTTGCTTGATAAATATTCTTATTCTAATATAAAATAAATATAAGAGAATCAACAGCAGAATTCAAGCTGAAATGATTAAATATGCTTTTGCATTCATATCTTTTATTGATATGAGAATATTATTGTTGGACGTGAGGGATTTTGACTCATGGTTTTGCAGGAAGTGAAATCACTTGACTTTTAAGTCTGGCACAGATCTTAGATTGGCTATTGATTTGACAATGACAGGTTATAAAGCTTTAAGTGAGTTTGAATGTGGTATGATAGTAGGTGCACAGAAATGGGACATAGCATCTCTGCAATAATGATGAAATGTGGATCTTTCCTTACAACCATTTCGTGAATGCACTAGGAGTATATGGAATCTGGTTAAACATCAAATCTCTGATAAAATTGTGGACGGAAAAAGATTGTGCAAGGACAGGACCAACAATGACTAGGGAGAATCATTAAATGTGACAGAAATGCAACCTTTTTGCAAATTGCTGCAGATTTCAATCCTGGGCCATCTATAAGTATCAGCATGCAAACCATTCAACGAGACATGAATAAGGGTTTTTGGAACTGAAAACCCACTTGTGTACCCTTGATGACTGCACAACACAAAGCTTTAAGGCTTACTTGGGCGCATCAACTCCAACATTGTATTGTTAATGACTGGAAACACGTTGCATGGCATGACGAATCTCGTTTTAAATTGTATGGTCAATTTTGTTTCAAATTAGATGGTTGTGCTCAGGTATGTAGACAACCTCATGAATCCATGAACCTTACTTGTCAACAGGGGACTATTCAAGCTAGTGGAGGCTTTAGGATGATATGGGGTGTGTGCAGTTAGAATGATATGGGATCCCTGATACATCTAGATATGAATCAGACATGTGGCTCGTATGTAAGCCTCCTGTCTGATCATCTGCATTCATTCATATCCATTATGCATTTTGATAGACTTTCAGCAGGACAGTGCAACATCCCACACTTTCAAAATTGCATCCTGAGTGGCTCTAGGAACTCTTTTCTGATTTTAAATACTTCTGCTGGCCACCTATATCCTCAGACATGAACATTATTGAGCATATCTGGGATTTCTTGCAAAATGCTATTCCAAGTTCTTACTCCTTCAAAATCTTGCAGATTCATGATACCAGTTACCTTAAGCACTACTTCAGACTTTAGTTGAGACCATGCCACATCATGTTGCGACATTTATATGTGCTTGCGAGAGCCCTATACAATGCCTGCTCCAGTTTTTTTGGCTTGTCAGTTTATAAATGTAATAATTAATTTGAAATGTTTCTTACACTTCCCTTTTAATTCTGCCTCAGGATTTACTGGAAAAAAATTGAATTAAGGAATTTGGATGAATAAAAGAAGAAAAATTTCTTTGGTGTAAGCTTTTTAACTTTCCAGATTTTTCTTAAAAAGCATCACTCATTTTTAAGATAAAAGGATCCTTTTTTGAATTCCTTTAAAAATATTATTATTTGTCTAGTGATAAAATAATTCCTGCATTTCCTCTAATTAGTATTTAAAAATTATATTGTATCTAATATATTTTATTTTAGAACGAAAAGTATCATGCAGCTCTGAAGAAAGCTATTCAGTCAATGAGAGATAAAGGACGACTTGTTAAAGTTTTGGATATAGGAACAGGAACTGGTTTATTATCAATGATGGCAGCTCGTGCTGGTGCAGACAGCGTTGTTGCTTGTGAGGTAAAAAATTAAAATAATAATAATAAAAATCTGTGGTAATTTTTTTTTCTAATAATATATATAAAGTAATTTTACGTACTTTTACAGAATGGTTTACTTTGTTTATTTTCAAATGATTAAAATAAATAGTGAAATGAATTTTTAATTAAAATCTGATAAATTAGATAACAAATTTATATATTATTATTCTGTTGTTTTGTTAAATCTATTCTTGTTTTAATTTTTATCATGCCAGAACATGATGTTGTTTTGGAGATGAGGTTTTTGGCGTCAACAAAAATCTATAGACGAAAAATAAAAATTTTATTTTTTGTACGAGCATTTAAAAAAATAAGCTGTTAATAATGTGTTGCCATTGCATTTACAAAAGCTCTTATTAAAAAATATAAGTTAATGACTACAACAATCACTGTAATTTTAAGCACATGATTATATGAAATGAAATAAATGTGATATTTTTTTAAACAATTAGTAGAAGACAAAGTTTTTAGGTTGTTTGCAATACTAAAGTTACTAATTCAATGAAACAATTAAAATGAATAAAAGTATAATTTAACTTGCACAAGCATGTGATTAAGGCTGTTCAAGAAATGATGTTCTGACATGATACATTGAAATATGCAAATCAAATTTCTTTTTTATCTTTATTTAAAATATTTGAATGAGATTTTTTTTTTACATTGAATGCTCTCATTGTTATTATTTTTTTAGGTGTTTCATCCTGTTGCAAAATGTGCAGAAGATGTAATAAAACAAAATGGCTTTGAAGATAAAATTAAAATAATTTTAAAACATTCAACAGACTTAACAGTTGGACCAGGTATGCTTTATGAATTAAAATTTGTTTTACTATGAAGTAGATTCTAAAGTTTAAAAGTTATTCAGCATAATTATCTTTTATCTTATTGTTGTCAAGAAATTATTCATGGTTATATTAAAAAACCCTTTCTAGGAAAAAATCAAAATTTTCAATTAGAAATTACTAGTTCTTACAAATTAGTTGCATATTGGATGCTATTGCTTTGTCTTTTAAAATGTGAAATATAAAATTTGCTATTGTTTTTCAGAGGGTGACTTAAAAGAAAAAGCAAATATTTTAGTTGCTGAAGTTTTTGATACTGAGTTAATTGGTGAAGGAGCTCTACGGACATTTCAGCATGCAGTGAAGTACTTATTAGAAGTAAGATGTTTGCTGTTATTTAATCATTTTTATTTTGAAAATATAATATATGATTAGTTAATATTGATAGGAGCAAATAATTTTATATTGTGATTATATTCTATGAATATTATTTTATTAAAAATGATATTTTTAATAAAAATATCATTTGTATAGTTATATATTTACTTATCTAAATATTTTAAATTTTTTATTATGTGCTAATTATAGTGAGCAAACATTTTTATTGACTTGTGATTATTTGGTTAATGTCATGTGGCAACAGAAAAATCAAAATTTTATAATTCTGTAATGATTATTACAAATGTAAATAGAAAATTTTGGTCTTGTTTTAGAAAACTTAATTGAATGTTGCATTGCTTTTATTTGATTTTAAGAAAGTCAAAAATATTGTATTATTTATTACCACATATCCCCTCCTCTTTAACACTTTACACAGAGAATGTATAACTAGATAATCAGGCAATTGTTCATTAAAAAATTATTTATATATATATAAATAGAAAATGGTTATAGTTTCAAGTCAAGCTAGCTTCATTCTGTAGTTGTTTTTTTCTTCTTCTAAAAGCTGTTTATAGTCATGAAAATGGAAAAATAATACATTAAAAATGAAAATTTTTATGTAATTATCTTTTAAAGGAATCTTTATGATGTATTGTTATTATTATTATTGATTTTTCAGATTGCTAGTCAATATAAATTCATTGGTAACATTAGGTCTTGTAAATCTTCATTAGTCGGCTTATCAACGTATAGTAGACTTATTATCAGATTACAAATTCAATACATATTTGCATTTATTAAATAATTAACATGGTAAGTTAATTTCAAATAGAAGGAACCAAATACCGTTCCTTCTATTCAAATACCGTTAGAATTATGGAAGTATCTAATGTTTTTTTGAAAAAAGAGAGAAAAAATGAGTAAGAGTTGGATTATTGAATGGTCTGCAAATTGCAATTACAGTACAATTAATCGACAGATGAGGGGGTGCCTAGTAAGAAATAAGTGTGGATCATCAAGTAGTATTATTTCATGAGTTGAAAGGCATTATCTTTGAATGGATTGTTGATTAAAGAGTTGAAACAGTTTCAGGTATTTAAGTAATAGCACCAGAGTTCGATATGTTTTTCAGAAATATTTAAAGCATAGTAACACTGAATAAATTGCTTCCTTTTTTTTTATGGATTGTGATTTTTTTTAATGAATAAACCATATATGAAAAGTAAGTTATCTCCTGTAAATAAGCCGTATCGTATTTCCAGAGAAACATAACATGGGTTAGTAATTATTTACACTCAAAGATAGTAAAGAGAAATTGAGATATTGTAAGTAGTTATATTTAATATGAGAATATCTTACTTTGATTCCATTTATCTTAAGTCATGAAAATTGTATGGCACTTATTAACTAATTCTATATCAAAAAATAAATAAATAAAAAACCCTTATTTTTGAGAAAACATTTATCCTGCCTGAAAATATAACTTTTATGGAATTATTTTCAAAACTTGAGATACCTTATTAATTAGTGTGGAAACTGAGTGAAAATTCAACCTTTTGCTTTATTTAATCATCTATGTCTTCATAAAATCCAGAATTTGTTTTTATGCTAATATTATGCAATCACTTTAATTACTTGAAATTATAATTTCTTGCTTTAATGGTTGAATATTAAATTAATGCATTCAAGAACTATTATGCCTTGCATGGAATTTAAAATTAATTCCTTTGCTATTTTCAGCCTGATTGTATTGTGATACCATCATCTGCATCTGTATATGCTCAAATTGTAGAATCATCTTTAATATCAAGTTGGAATACTTTATCTCCAGTGAATATTGCACCTGGAAAAGTTATCGTTCCACCTAAAAAGGTTACTTCCTGTCATGGGTCAGCAGCTGTTCATGATGTACAGATGTCGCAGATTCCACAGAATAAATTTAAAGTTTTAACTGATCCAGTTTGTGTATTTGAGTAAGTTTGAAATTAAATGACATTAATTGTCGAAACTAAAACTAATTTGGTACATTTATCTTTGTTTGTTTTAGTATTTTCTGATAATATTTTGCAGAGTAATCTTTTTGTAAAATTTGAATATCAATATTAGGTACAAAGTGTATTCTATTTTTTATTATAATTATTTTGCGATTTCTTCAGTTAGATTTAATATATGGAGTGATTTCCCAGGGATATTGATTAAATTTTATTCTTGTGAAGTCATTCAAGTGACTTCATGTCAATGATTTTGTCAGACATTAAAGCTGTATTAATTTTATTCTGTTATATATTTGATAATTTTATTGTATGTCTGAACATTTTTAATATCCCATAATATCAAATTATTGTTAAAAATTAAAAGGCTCTCTTCATGTGTCTACTAATTTTTATGGTATATTAATTTCACTTCTTGTTCTTAATTATATGCAAACAGAATCTTTCTTCCTTAACTTATAATAATAGTTGAAAATTTCCTTAGAAAATGTTCAATGAAAAAATGAAAATAGTTTGAATTTCAAAAGGAAGTATAATTTATTGTTAAAAATTAAATAAAATATTTTCACAAATTGTCAAAATTTAGTAAAATTTGAATGAACATTAAATCGATATTAGTAAAAAAAAATATTTTTTTTAAATTTTGAAGCAATATAAAATTTATTTTTGTGCAATAACACTTTCAGAAGTTATCAAAAGCAAAAGTTTTGTTTAATTAAAGAAAAAAAAAAGAATCCATTGGATGTGTGTATTTTTGATCTATTAACGATAAGTGTATATATATATATATATATAATATAGTACAAACACACTTATTATTTCTTGAGATATTGTATTGTTTTGTCTTATTTTGGATTATTGAGGGAAAAAATTAAGAAACAAAATACAACACATTTATTCTTAATGTATTTGAAAACAGACATTTTGTTTGCAGTATTATTTCAAGATGTTTCCAAAAGTCTTTTTTTTTTTTTTTGAAATCTCTTTAGATCTAATGACTATTTTTGAATTAATTTCATTTTTTAGACAGATTATATTTTTATAACATTATTATATATTTAAATATCTCAATATAAAATAGATGGAGAATAGAATGTATAGTTATAAAATAAAATATTTTGTTATATTATCTACAAATATTATAATGTATAATATTGACCTGAATAATATTTTGAAATTAAGCACTTTTTTTTATTCTAATAGAGAATTAATGCTATCATTCATGATCCTTACTTAGATTTCATTATGCTCCAAAAGCTATAAAGCAAGATTAAAATTAGTAGTATAGAGCTATATTAGTTATTTATATATTAGCTCAGTATAGAGATGTTAGAAGTTTTGTTATCTGAATATTTTTTGTTATCTGTAGATATTTATATTGTTTATAATTGTGTGGCTACTTCCTAATATTTTCATAGTCTTAATTATCAATTCTTTTTTCAGATTTTCATTTACAGGAGAAAAATCTATAGAAATGAATGAAACCTTTATAAAGCAAGTTACGTCTGTCACTAGTGGCAATTGTGAAGTTGTTTTTATGTGGTGGGATTTGAAGATGGATATGGATGGTGATATTATTTTAAATAATGGGCCCAAATGGGTGCAGCCTGATCCAGATCAGGCCCAAGTATGTATCAGATTTATCATGGCTAATATATTTATGTATCATGAATTATTTGTAATTTAAATATATTTATAGTCAAGGTTTATTATTTGGTTTTGCATTTTAGACAGCATTGATTCTGAAAAAATAGAAGCATGTTGTAATGTCACCAAGTTTAAAAACATATTTAACTTTTTAATATTGCTTAATTAGTTTGTTGGTTACATAGCTTTTCTTTGTATCCCACAATTCATTATAATAGTTATGACAATGTTCTTTTGCATTGCATTATAAAAGTTATTACATAATACAGAATATTTAATGTAGAAAGGTTTTCTTTTCTGATCATTATATTAGATAAACAATATTTTATTATATTTAAAATTTCTTTTTCTGGTGTTTTGTACAAGCTTTTGTTGAAACATAGATTAACCTTGTAATTCCAAACAATAAATAGAACTATTTCAGCTATAAATAGAAAAAATCTTTTCTTTATTTGGAACTAACCTATATAGGATAAACAAGGTATTTTGCTAAATATGCATACATTATAATTTATAGAAATTAAATATAACTTCAGTGAATTTTGATTCAAAATTTTGTTAAATGTAACATGCAAGCAAAGGTAATAAAATAACTGATATTTTTGTTCAGTAGGAAGTTCAACTATTCAAACTATTAAACCTTCAGATGGTTGGACTAACTTTTTGGTCTATGTATGGTTATATGAAAACAGTTTATGCTTATTGTATTGTATATTTTCTTAAAATTCTATAAATAATTTCTAAATTTTTAATTATATATACAAAGAAAAGTATGGATTAACTTTTTAAAAAGGCCTTGCTCAGGAATTCAATTTAATTATTTAAATTAATAGATTTTTAGAAAGTTAAGCTCTGCAAATATTAGAAGGATTTCTGAAAATATTATAAAGCAAAAAATATGAAACAAACAAGGATGCATTTAAAGGTTAGAAATATGAGCACAAATAAACAAAAAATTGAAGGAAAAAAAAAAGATATTTAGCAAAATGCCAATTTCAGTTTTATGAGTTAATGTTTTTAATTTTAAACATGTATTTTCAATGTGTGTGTGCATATGTATGTGTATGTAATGATATTTTAAAATTTAATTTAATCCTAATCCTGATTAATTCTTAGTCTAATTCAGCTTTTATTAAAGTCAGTCTAAAACATTCTCTTATTTCCCAATCTCTTTTCTATTTAATAATCAAATGAAAATTTGTAAAAATTCCACTGCATCATTCCCCATATGCTGAGTAAAGAGATAGAAGAATCTTTTTACATCATCGATCCCTAAAGGATTCCTGAGTTTCTCTTGTCAAGGTCAACACATGTGAGAATTCCTATCAAAATTTTACAGTATCAGATTTATGAGAACCTCACGATATATGAGATCAGAGATAAATGATTCTGTTCCTTTTTATTCCCGTTTTGGCCTTTTTATCTTTGTCTGTTTTTGTGTGTCTGCACTGTTTGCATGCCTCTCAAGATGGAATGGAATGAAATTAAAATTTCAACCTGTCATCGATTTCGGCCATGATTCATTTCTGCTTCAAACACCAAATTATTTTGTATGACATATATATAAGTTCCTTATTTCTTTATATAATTATGCATATTTAATTACCATACAGCTCAAGAAATGTATTATTATAATATTTTAATTTTTAACTATCAAGACAATCTTTAGAACTTTAGATTATTGTATTATTATATGATTTTCAAAAGATAGATTTAGTTACAAAAGTAGCATTGGTATTAATATACTATTTCTATTTCATAGTTAAATTTTCTTTTAATTTTTTAGTGGCGTGATCATTGGATGCAAGCTATTTATTATTTGCCTGAAGTTGTGAGTGTATCTGCTGGAGATAAAATTACTCTTACTGCTTATCATGACGAATACAGCCTATGGTTTGCAATCCCTAAGTACTATTAATATTTAATTCACTCTATTGTTTCAGTATTGTGTTTTGTGTTGATAATCATTACTCGCTGGTTATAACCATAATTCATAAATAGTTCATTTATTAAAATCTTTATTTATTTAAATTCAATGAAAAAGAGATTAATAAGTATGCTTTAAAAGTTAAGAAATTGCTTTATAAAGAAAAAATAAACAATTTCTTGCATTTTCTTTTATTTTAAAAGATGGAAGATCATTTTATTGGTCATTCATTCAATTACAATTTTCAAATTATAAAAAGTATATCTGCATGATTTTATTAATTTTAATTTATTAAGGAAAAAAATTAGGTTTGATTTTTTTTTCTATTCATGTATGTACCTTTTATTGTAATCAAAATGAATCATTAGGCTAAATATATTGAATACTTGCTTCACCTTTGAAATATATAAACTTTTATATTTTAGAACATCAATTTATATTTCACCTTTAGATAATGTGACCCTCATTTTTTGTAATGTGACCTAATATTTTTCTGTTCGAAGTGGGAATATATTTGTTAAAAAATTCTTTTTGCAGTTAGACTTGGCAGTATCTTTTATTGGATTTAAACCAGTAATTTTTTTTTCAATTGCTTTTTTGTTGAATTTTAGTACCTATGTGTTTAGCCTACCAATTGGAATTTTAACTTAAAAAAAAAAAGCTTTGGTTTAATTTGAAGGGAAGTTAATAGTTAAGAGTAAAATTTTTCCTCTGTATATGTAGCATTTGATTAATTAATTAAAATACAAGTAAGCTCTGACATTGAATTTTCCTTAGCTAAAATATGCATGAAGCAATATTAGATATATGATTTGCACACCCCGATACATTACCTGGAATTATCAAATTTCTAATTGTTTTAAAATTATAATATCAATCTTAATAAATAAAAAAGTCAGTGTCAATGTTTTCTTTTTAATTTTAAACTTAATTAAGAGACTGTGCATTTTTTGTGTATGTGTGCATGACAAAATTGGATTTTTCTATTTTTGCATTGTATATTTTCTTTTAGTTTAATAATGTTTATGTAACATTATTTTAATACTTTTTATGTAACATTATTTTAAATATAATGACATTATTTAAATATATATAAGTAATAATTTTAATTTTATTTTCATTGTAAAAATAATTATCTTCTAACAATTCAAACTTTTGTTTCATTATTATCATTTCATCATTGCATTATTAAAACTTCACTTTAACTTTTAAAATGTTTGAGCTTTTATTTTACCACAGTGACTCTTTAACATGTACTGAATCAAAATACTGTATTAGCATATTCCTTCCTGAAATTATGTTAGTTCAAAATACTTTTTCTTGCTTTCCATCTTCCTCTTTGAATTGTTTTCTATTTAGCCATGACTCTAATGAAGAAATCTTGATAATAGTGAAAAATTGGACTATATTCCATGAGAATAATAATTATTGTTATGAAGAATAAATATTATTTTTGAAGAACATACCTAAATTGAAGAAATTTTCTGTTTGTATGTATCTATTTGTAAATAAGTATGAGTTGATTATTATGAAATTACGGTTTTCTTCATCATTATCAGCAAAGTAAAACAGAAAAAGAAATAGTGAAAAAGCATTTTTAGCTTACATACCTTGAAATAGATTTTACTGAAATTGAGCTAAGTAAGCATGCTAAATATGAACAAATTGATTACTTTATATATACATATTTAGCATGATTTCTATTGTTTATTTATTCTACAGATTCATGTATCATAATAATTCAGTCATATATTTATTATCTATATAATGTAAAACAATTTTTACTTTTAGAGCTAGTAATAAAATGGTAACGGAGAGTCCAACATGCAATTGCTTAGTACATGTAGCAGATTCTCATGCTAGAATTGGTATGAAGAATGATACAGATAGAAACAACAAATTTATTGCTATGTTGAAAGAGGTTAGTTTTATTATGATGGATGATAACGAATTTTTTTATCTGATGTATTTTAACTTATGGTTTTAAAATTCTGTAGATTGCTTTGATATGCATTTTAATTATCTTAGTAAAATGTGAAGTAATTTTGCAATCATGTAGTATTTTTTGGGTTTACTTTTTAAGGTTAGTTACAGAAATAACATAATTCTTGTGGTTGCTATTTTGTTTTTCTATGTTTCTGAGTTTTTCCTTTTCTTATTTGTATCTTTTTTATTCTGTTCCCATCTAGCATATAATTTTGAGTTTAAATATTCTTAGGTATGCCAATTATTTTTCTCTAGTTATCTTTGTCAGCCATTTGGCTCACTGGAGATATTGTTATTTTTTAAATTTCTTATACATAAATTAAGTTATCTTGTTAAAATTATTCCCCCAAGATTTTTTTTTTTTTGTTATTGAGTTATGGCAGATATCAAAGTTATGCTATTTCTATGATCTTATATTTGTTCTATTTATTGTATACATGAATTGATATTCATCATATATAGATTTCTATCCCATGTTGTTATTTTAGTTAAAAAATGACTTAAAGGATTATATGATTTATCTTTCTTATTGTTTATGCAAACTACTTAAATACTAAATAGTCTTTTTTCAGCTTTCAAGAATGGAAGAGAATCATTTCATTAAATATTTTATGGCATATTGAAAATAGTTGAATTTTAGTTCAATAATGAAATCTATTGTTGAAAATCATGCAAAGAAGTAAAATTGCCAAAATCCAGAACAAATTTGCTTAAATTAATTTGCTATCATTAAAAGATTTTTTTAAAAAAACTTTGAAATGGTAAAAATCAGCTTAGTACAAATGGGCAGCTCTTATCGTGAAAAAGCAAAATGTAATTAAAAATTGTCCCGATATACACTTTCTTCTGTGTTATATTTGGTAATTCTAGGTCAAACCATGTTCTACAGTACCAACAAACATATTCTCCTTTGTTAGTAATAGAAATTTCGTTTAACTTTTAATGAAATCTTTATTTGTGTATATGGCAAAAATGTCTTGTAAATTTAAATAAAAATTGACTTTGAATTAAAAAAATGCAGTGTTTTGTATGCAAAACATCAACTCTACAGTCATTTTTTTCAATGTGTGATATTTTTTTATCAGTCAGAATTCATGATTTTCTGTATCACTGATTTTAACAAAATGAATAAGTTTGAATTTTTAAATAATGTTTCTTTTTTGTTTATTAATATAATGTTTAATATTGGATTTATCTTTTAATTAGATTCCTTGCAATGTAGAGCTAAAAAAAATTTAAAAATTATACATTGGTAGGTTTGTTTGTATTCAAAAATAACTCCTCAAATTATTTTACATAGGTGATAACTCCTTCTTCTGTGTGCCTTTGTATAAGTGATGGTTCTCTTTTACCTCTAATGGCTGCTAAATTAGGAGCAGAAAAGGTTTATTATTTTTTTCTTTGTTGTATTACTATTTTGAAAAATATTTTATCTTAACTAAAATATGATACCTGATAAAAATTATTTATAATCATAAGGAATGGTTTCTAAAATAGAGAAACACAGCACAGTATTATTTGATTTTAGTAAAATTACCCAAGAAATATCCTTATTATGTTATGAAATAATTTTTTTAAACGTACCACAGAAAAAAAGAAATAATATGTAATAAAATTGTTCTAAGACTTAATTTTACTTTAAATTATCTATTGATATTTAACATAAAATATCAATTGGAATAATTTAATCGTAAAATTACTAAATATTTATATTGTTATAAAAGATGTTTTTAATTATTTTTTATTTGTTATATCTTCTACAGTTATTTAGAATGTAGTTAACAAATTTTTTAAATAGTTAAAAAAGCTTAATCCATTAAAAAAATTTATAGTTTTTTAATGCAAAAATTTAATTTATTTATAGGTTTTTACTGTGGAATCAAATCACTTTCATCACAATATGATTAAATCATATATAGAAGAAAATGATGAAAGTAATGTTATAAAAATTGTCACAAAAGAACCTGCTGATCTTACAGAAGAAGATTTAGAAATGAGAAAGGTAATTTTAGTTTGTTTTACTCACATGTTTTTGTAACTCAAGAGGTGATAAAGACTTTAATTGTATTTCTTTTCTAGGTTAATGTTCTTTTGACTGAGCCATATTTTGTGGATTCTGTTCGACCATGGGAACTGTTTCGTTTTTGGCATTTAAGAACCCTCTTGGAACCCTTTTTGTCTTCAGATGTATCAGTCATACCACAATGTGGAAAACTTAAAGCAGTTGCTGTAGATTTTGAAGAGCTTTGGAAAATTAGAGCCCCAGTTAAAAATGCTGAAGGTTTTAATTTATCCAGATTTGATGAAATGATACAAGTAAGTTTGTGGATTTTTTAATAGAACTACTTATTTGAATAAAAATAGGTGGTTTGTTCTATATAACAAAAATATAATATTGTTTGTATAAATAACAAGCATTTAATTATAAAAGTAACTAAACTACTAATCAACATAATTGTATTAATTTTGACCTAAGAACATATGAGTAATACAGAACAGAGAAAAGGGAATTTAATAAATATGTGAAGTAAAAAATTAAGAAATGGAAAGATTTTAAATGAAATTAAATTTTAGTGCATTCAATTACTATACGAGTTTTTTATAATTTATTAATGGAAAGTCTGCATGATTTCACTTTTATATAAAATGAGTAACATTATAAGCCATCTTATCTTGCATGTGCTTTATATATTGGCATGAGTAAGTTTTTAAAGTAATTTCTTTTAAATCATTGTAAATAAAGATTTGAATAAAACATTTAAGCTATATTAATTTATTTTTTTTAAAAAAAGCATCTTCTGTCTTAGAGGTGATAAACATTATTTGAAAGAAAAAAATGAATAATTTGTATTTTTAGAAATTGGCAAAATTCTTGCATCTCTAAATGATGCTGGAGCGTAAGAAAGAATCTCATAAATGTTTACAAAATAAGGAGAATGTTATGTTAGGATAAGACTTTGGCAGGAGTAATAAATCAAACATTCAATTGTAATATACTCCTTGATAATTCAGCTGTCGAGCAAGAATCACTTTACATTAAGTAATTTTTCTGTTGGTCTTATTTTGTTTTACCATCAGAAATGACACATGATAAGGAAATCAAGTTTTGTTTATTTGAAAATAGATAATTTTTATAGTTACTTTTGTATGACTCGTTTATATGTTATTACAGTTTTTATTTAATATTCTTAAGAATGAAATCATTCATAATTTTTCTTATTTAATTGCAAGAATAAATATTTTCTAGTCATTTTTTAGGTAATATATACTAATAATAATTATTATTTCTTTGTCTAGAGAGCTATATCTATAGCTGATGCTGCAATAGAACCTCATCCACTATGGGAATATCCATGCAAAGCTATTTCAGAGGCTTTTAATTTGTTAGAATTTGATTTTTCAAAAACTACATTTAAAGATTCATTTGAAGTGGAGGGTGAAATATCAATTTCCAGGTAATAACTTTTTTAATGAACATGGCCCATAAAAACTTTAATGGCATTAATTTTTTTAAATGAAAATTTAAACATTTCATTTGGAAGCCCCAAGAGGGTTGATTTTAGCAGGACCTCGATATTTGGAACCTATAGGGCATCCAAACTTTATCTCCTTACTAATGACATGGTGGTATGTGTTGAATTTAGTCTCTAATGGCAGATTTAACATGTACCTGGAGCCTTTTGTGATTGCATCCTTTACCAAAAAGATATTCTTCAATGAATTTTAAGGAGGATGTAGTGTACACATTAAGAAAGAGAAAAGCTTTTTTCCCCTGAAGCAGTTAAATGTGTTTTAATGTATTAATAAATCAGTGAAAGATGTCATTTTTTGTATTGAAATATTGTGATAAAACTATGAAGCTCTGAGACAAATGTTAAATTTTTGATTTGTAAGTGCAAACAAAATGTCTTATACATATTTAAATCTTGATGACATGCTAAAAATATTAGTACTTCCCCTAATTTAAGTTATATTAGTTGTAATATTATTGATATGCATTTTTCTTTCTTTTAGCTCAGGAACATGTAATGCAGTGGCCTTGTGGACTGATTATAGTTTCCAGAACACAGAAGTTACAACCGGACCAATACAATCTATAGTAACTAATCAACCAATTCAATGGTCTATGAACAGTCAACAAGGTGTCTACTTTATCCATCCACCAAAGGAAGTCATTCCAGAGAAACACAGACTTAAATACAAAATTAAATTCGGTGTCTCTGATACTACTTTTATATTTAGCATAGAAGAAAGATAATTATTTTTTTTATTTATTTTTAATAAATGTTTTTATACATTTTCTGTTTTTTCATACAAATATATGAGATGATACAAATGAAAAAAAAAATTATTTATTTACAAAAAGTACAAATGTCTTTGCATCCATTGCATAACATACATAGAATTGCTCCTCCTCTTCATTTCATCACATAAATGCAAAAGCTAAAATAGAAGTATAACAATCAAATAAGTTTCATGGTATATTGTAGATCTATAATTACTTATAATAATGTTGCAAATATTTATACACTAATATGAAGAAATTTTTGGAACTTTATACATTATAATCATGCATGTTTCAAAATTAACAGTATACAACTTGCATGTTACTGGAAAAGCTATTCCTTCTGTGACTTTCTCGTTTTTTGTCCATGTTCATTCTTTTTAGATTTAAATTGAATAACCTGAAATATATATAAATGTTACTAATATTCTAAGTGAAATATGAATAAACTTTAATAGAATGCTTTATACATTGAATTAATTAAACTTAAAATCATCAGAAAATAATCAAATTATTCATATTAAAAATATTTAGGCCCTTCATACCAAGACTACTAAAATTAGAAAGATGCAAGAGACTCTTGCTACATTCAAAAGAGAAATTTTAAGAAGTATGTTTGGTAAAAAGGAAAATTATAAACTATTTAAAGTGCCAGATATTATTAAATTTATATCAATACATAGAATTAAATGGGTGGGATACTCAATAAGATTGGATTATAACCAGGCTTCTAAAATAATTTGGTACTTAAAAAAAAAAAAAAGGCCAAAATTGATTGTATGCATAGTAAAAGAATTAAAGTATTAATTTAAAAGCCTTTTGATTGAATATAATTATTTGATAACTTGAAACCTCGATGGATGTTATCATAATAATTATCAGTCATGTAGGTTGAAGATAATTTATTGAAGCACATAAAACTAACCTCATTATTCTGCTTTGTTTTATATGGTTTCTCAGTTGGAGGTATAAATGATTTATTTCTCTTTTCTTGTCTCTTTGCTTCAGCTTCTGCTTTCTTTTCCTACAAAAAAATATGAAAGTAAAGAACTATACATATACACTAATAAAATTTGCATCATTATGATAAAAAATGAATATGATCTCAATCATGATGATTAATGAGCATCTATTATATAATTTTTTTTTTTCTACTGGTAACAGATGGAGTATGACAAAAACTTCATTTGATTATAAAGCTGCTGTACTTTATTATAGTTATGGGTCAGAAGAAATTAATTATAACAGTGAAGTTGCATGTGTATCAGAACATAACTAATTTTTTCTAAAATTAAAACTTTGAGGGTCTTTTCTGCATTTTTGAGATCAGGTGATGATACAGGTTTTTCCAATATAAAAAAGTGAAAATGACACTAAATTATTAATATAATGTAAATATTATGGCTATTTAAATTAGGTTATCTTAGCTTTTACATATATCATAATATATGAATAGGTAAAAAAAATATGATTGTCTTTAAAATTTAATATATTCACATTTCTTTTAGATTTTAATCCTATTATAATTTATATTAATTTTAAAAAATATTTATGAAAGTACCATTTTCTCAGCAAGTTTCTTTTTCTTTCGATCATCTTCTTTTAAGAAGTATTCACCAGATGCTATGAGTTTATCAACCTACAAAAAAAATAAAACATTTAATTTATCATGAAAGAAAATTAAGATAAATAATACTCAACAACAATTTTTTTGATGTTTTAAAATGACATCAATGCTTTGGATTTTCATAATTAACCATTCCTTTTACCTTGCTCTCAGGTTGAGGAGGTGGGAATGGAGTATAATCCTTCTTAACTCTCTTTTTCTTTGGCTGTTTGCGTTGGACATTTTTGTTGACATATTTGGGGAGGAAACGTTCCCAATTTTCATTTTTTAGTTTAGGATCTTTTGCAAGTTCTTTCTTAATCATTAAGGCCTACAAAACAAATAAGAGCAACCTTATGTTTCAGTATTATAAATTTTTAATAACTGAATGAAAAAAAGGTTTCGTAAAAGGATTTTTACTTTTATATTATATATGGGATGAATATTTTTCATAGTGTCCTCCACAATTTTTCTTACCTAAAAATTAAACAAAATATTCATTAGCATTTCAAAAATCTTATAAAGCAGAGACGAGAAAACTGAAAGCCTTTTATAATCTTATAAAAATTATATGCTTTTACATTTGAGTAATTTCATGTTTGTAGATTTCATTCTGTAATCAATTTTTTTCTCGCTTCTTGTTGTATTTGTCTGAAATTTTGCAAGCTTTAATGATAATATTCCATTTAAATATTTCTAGAACTTAATTGTCAATGAAATGGATTAATTAATTTTATTTTGATTCTATCTGATGGATGCCAGATAGTACTTAAGAGGAAATTAATTTTAAGATTCTAAAATATAATTCAAAACTAGAAAGGTGATTTTTTTAAAAAAATTAACTTCAGGAGTCATACCATTTCTATAAAAAGATATATTCAAAATTTATAAGAATTAAGTCATTAATCATGCTTAATTTTTTATTACAGAAAATATAAGTTATATAAATCTTAGGCATAGCATAACTATCTTATTTTTAAAAAACGAAAAAATGGAGCAAAAGTTTTAAGTAACTAATTTCAAAATATGAAGGTAATACATTAAAGAATTAGGAGAGTTAAAAAAATATTTTTATTTAATTAAGAACTACAATGTTAAAATTTTTTTAATATACCTGAGAGAACAAGTTAATACAGAAAAAATCTTTGTACCCTTTTAAATTCAGAATTTTTTTTCAATGATATTAATTTAATTGTTTTGCAATTTACTTCAACCTAACAATATTAAAAAGAAATTGGTTACTGTTTTCTATTGTTACAATGCAACTCAAACTACTTTCATAAAATGTAACCAATTTCCTCCATTGTTAAATAATCTTCTCCAATTGAAAGATGCTAAATTTGTAACTGCAAAGCAATTTATTCCTGAGATACTGCAATTTTTTAATTTCCAAATAATACCTTTTATAAATGTTCTACAATACACAACAGAAGAAATAATCACAGATTTTATCTGTCTAAAATATATTCCATCAAATATCAACAAATGAAATGGTGTTTATTTATATTATGTCTTATCATGTAAAATACAAATAAGATATAAATAAATTTCTAAAGAACTTATAATGTCACTAGAAAGATATAGAGGAGGAAAAAAAATTAAAAATTATAAAGATAACTTACATGTTGCAAACCCTTATATGGACCTAATGCTGATACTGTATTGCCCTGGACAAGCACATAACAATTGGTGAGCAATTCTATGGCCTAACGAAAGAATGGTTCATATTTATAAAAAGAAGCCATACAGGATCATTATTACCAATTATTACCATTACCAATAACAAAAAAATATATAAATAAAAATTTATTTTATAAAATAATCTATGGCAGATTTACCTTTTTTTTAAAAATATAAAAAAGAACAAGTAGTAACAATATTATGTAAAAAGAACAACTTAATACTTATATAAAAAAAACCTCTTGATAAGAATATAAATGGGTACATTATAACTATCTTTCAACATATATATTTTATATTTAATATTATTTAAAAAATTAAAATTACAACCTTCTAAATGTAAGTAAAAATGATTGCTTACTTTAAGTGTTGCTCCTTTTGGTCCAACCAAGCGCTGTCTTCTTTTTACAAATCTATCTTTTTTTCGAACTAGAGAACCAATTTTTATTATATCACATCCAATGTCATCGGCTAATACACGCACAGCCTATACAGAATCATAAAGTCAGCAACACACATTTTAAATATAATAAAATTTAAGTTGATAAGTATAAGAAGAAGATGATTTCTGTCCCTCATTGTTGTAAGGAGAGACTGCAGTTAAAAAATGAAAAAAGGACTGAATTATTTTTTATTATTCATAAAATAAAATTGTTAAAACAAAATAATAGCTATTTGCAGAGTGGTTAAAAACCAAATATACATCTTATAGAGCTTCTAACTTCTCTATGTTTTTATTTAAATTTTTATACTGATTTCAATGGTAAAATTGAAAGTTTTTAATGAAGATACATGTGTATTTTAATTGTAAAAACCCATGTTAAAAAACAAAGTTTGACAAGCATCCCTTTTACATTTAAAAATAAGAATCTTTAAAATATTTAAAATTAGTGAGTGTGTGTAGGATGAAACAATAAGAGTAATAAAATTAGATATTAATATTGGATTGACAAATTTTCACATTGTTTATAACCATATTATTTCACAGTATGTGTAATATTATTATAAATAGGTTTTACTTTGAGTTTAAAAAAATAAAACACTGTCTATTTAACTAAACAGCTTTTGAAAGTTATATATTGCCTTTAAATATGATAAATTTAAATTCCAATTTAATATTCTTAAACTGAAATCCTCTTTACTATGTAAATTTATCAATATATCACATACCTGCTCATATGGAACACCTCTGGCAATTAATTTAATAACATCTCTTGCTTTCAGGATAATATAAGGATCCCATGTTTTACGAGTAGTCATAACTGTCATGCTTCCTTCAACAACATCCAAAGAGGAATTAACACCCTTTAGTGAATAGGAAAAAATGGGAAATATCATACATTAATAACCCAGCACTGAGCAAATCTTACATATTTAAAGAATTTTTCAATATTTATTTTCCTTTAAAAGTTTTTAAAATTAGCTTACTGATTAATATTATTGGCATAGCTTCATTTCATCATTTTATTGATATGCAGATCAAAATATAAGATTAATATTTAAAAAACTCAACTGTTGATTGTATTTAGAAGTAAAAATTATACTTTGCTCTAAGATAATATTGCTATGGCATAAACATAAATTTATTTATAATAGCTTTTTACAAACATTTACAGCTAATAAAGAAAAAAAAAATCCAGTTTTCAATTGAAAACTCATACAGTAAGGAGCATAAAGTATATCCATGATGATATATATGCAATCAGGGCAAATCAGCACAGATTCTTAGCCAAGGGCAATCAGGAATACCAATAATTGTATGCTAAATTTACTCAAGGAAAGTACATTAAAAAATTCTCTTTACTGATGATTACAGTCCGACTTCATATATTTTTGAAAAAAACTCTCATATTATCTTGAAAAGGCTAGAAGATTTGGGATGCCAAACACTTACCAATAAATTATTATGTAGACATCGTAATAATATTTTAGGCCTAGGCTCAAGTTTTATTTTTTATTAACAACAACAACCTATATCATTTTCAATATTATCATGCTTTGTAAAAATGTTTTGAACAATAAAAACAAAATAAGAAAAACATCTTTGATTTATACAAAGAAACTACAATTGTGCCTAATAGTATCTGGACTTTATTCGGATTATACCTAAGCTGGCTTCACACTCTTCAAACTTTCCAATCACAACAATGGGATGATATTTGGCCCTCAACAGGTAAAATTCAAAGGGAAGTGAAGCTAAGATAGAATATAATAAGTCTTTGATAAAATCAAATTACTGGTTGAACCATAATTTTATAATTCTCAAACAAAAGCTTTAACAACAAGTCTCTACAAACTACTCTTTTTTGAACAATGGCAAAACAGTTATTTTCCCAAAGGAACTTAAAAAACATCAGAATTTTATTCTATTTTACACAAACTGATTTAAACTTACATATTCAGCAAGAGCAGATTTAACCAGAGGCCAGCATTCTCTTATATATTTTTCTCTGTATTTCGGGAAAAGTGTAGCAAAAGAACTTTCAGCAAGCAAAGGATGTTTCATTTCCTCTTTTTTAAAAGGTTCAATGGGCATAGCCCATGCATCATCAACTGGGGTATCTGCGAGGAAAAAAATATCATGATCAGGTAAACATAATTTATCTCATTAAAAACAGAATTAAGTTTTACAGAAGATTCCAATCTGATTATATTATATTATGAAAGTAGTTGCTGTATGAAGCTCATAATTTTATTAATTTATTTGAATGTTTCTATAGTTTAATTTGTAAAAATTTCATTTATAATTTCTTATTCCGGATTATGAGGACACTACAATGGAATATGTTTCTGAATGGTGTTATGTAATGGCTATTGAAATAATATAGCTTGCTAACAATGAAATAAGAATGAAAAAATAGCCAAGTAAAATTACTGATGTAAAAATTACTTATAGAAGTTAGTCACTTCTATTACACTCTAATGGAATTAAAGTATAGAGTGGATCAAAAGGAAGCACCAAACACAATCTCAATCATTTACTTTAGAAGGTGTGATATAACAATTAGAAAATAATGATTAGCAGAGAAAGAACTTACCATTGAAACTAAAGAAATTTTTCTGAATTGTTTGTTTAAAACTTTTGTAATTTTGTTGAAATAAGCTTCATTTATTAGTTTGTTGACTTTTAAAGACCTTTTAGCTAGTACTACATTATAATAAGATAGATATAATTTCACACTTGATCATTTTGATATCAGTCATAAGTTTTTAACAGGAATTTTGCATAAAAAGTATTCTTTCTGTATCCCTATTGTTCAGCATAGACTAATTTATATTAAATAACCCTGTGACTTCATAGAAATGAACTATTCTTAGCTTTTATGAATGTAGATATTATTAACATTGTTCATTTACAAGAAACAGAATTCAGAGAAAAGATCACTTGAATAGCAGTCTAGACTCATTTCAGTATGAGTATATACAAAAGGATCAGTATAAATCTGCAACTAAAAACAAGTATCTATATTTAATTTATTAGCACTAATCCAAGGCTTGACCCAATAAATTCCAATTCTTTTCAATATAGTAGTAGTTCTTATTTTCACAGCATTATATATGATGAATTATAAATGTTTATAAGGAAATATAAAACCAGTATCAGAATCTAGTGAATGTATTGCTAGTTGAAAACTTGGGTCATCAACAGGAAATAAGAGTCATATTTAAGATAATAGCGTTTTACCAAATTTATATTAACAAGTACAACTGAAATAATTAAGGCAACTTAACAAGCATTTTTATAAGCAGGTGAAATTTGAATTGAACAGGAATAACAATAACTTATATTAGTGCATCTATATATTCGTAACTTCTCAAATTGCAAATTAAGGTCATAAGGTTCTCAATAATCGTAGCGATATCAATTTTGAAGGAGTTCGGAAGTCATATAAACGAAAATAAAATGATGATACTGTTAGCACTAATTTTTTTCTTTAAATTTATGATTATTTTTCAGTCGTAAATGAAGGCATATAACAAATTAATACATAAATTAGAATTCTGAAAGATTTTTTTAAGGTAAAACTTTATTTCGTTCACAATTTCTTACAACGGTAGATATAATTTTTTAATGTACGGTGGAATTAAAAAATGATAAATAAAACAAAGTAAAAAATAGGAAGGAATTTAAAGCGAATGAATACTGTAAGAAATAAAATAAATACCTCGTGTGTCCATGTTTACATTCAAAAAATACAGCATATGTTTTATTGTTGCCATATGAATTATCATATTTTAAGTAAATTATGCTTCGGTTTAAACAGTACTACAATTACTTTTTATCCCAATTGGCTTTAATTAACTAAAAAAGGCTACTAAACAGTGATTTTTCTTGTATTAAATTTTGAATTTACAAGGAATTATAGATTACTGTTCAACTTAATGGCAAACATAGTTGAAAGTTATTAAAATAAAAATAAATTTTCTATGACTGTGACTGCAATTGAAGAATTTTGCATCATAACAACAAAGGTGGCACATGTCTGTGAGGTTTTAAATATTGTGAGTATTTTTTATATTTTTTCACCTTCGTTATAGACAAATTAATGGAAATTTTCTACAGTTTCTTTCTTTTCTTCTATTTTTATAACTGTACTACGAATATTAAAATGATCGTTCGTGTGAAATTCGCAATTGTTATTTATTTTAAAATTTTGGTAGTAAATCTTCAATAATGTTTATTTTAAAATCATATGTATCACATTCATATTCTTAGATACTTTCTTCTGTTAATCTTTTTGTAATTACAATTAACAGTCATATGTAATTGATATATTTGAAGTAAAAAGGCATCTAATTATTTAATTAATCTATGTGTTTTAATTAAAAAATTTGTTATAAAATTTTCAAAAACTAAAGTTTTTATCCAGATTTTTCATGTGTTTCTTATTAACATTTTCTTTTGTGTATTTTGATAAAACTATTTTTCTGTAGAATTATTATTCATATAATAATTGTTATGTTTTATGAAATGTTAAATCTTTTTGTGTCTCAATGCCAATTTCTTTTATCATTTTTACTTTTAAACTGTTAAAAAATTCAATTGATCACATTTTGGTCCTCTAGATTTATAATTCTTGAAAAAAAAATTATGTATATAATATTTAAAGGTTTCAAAAAAGTATATTGTTAATGATGGCATTTGTAATATACACAATCTCTTCTTACTTTTTTAGAAACCTTGTATTTAATCATGTAGTCTCGACTAAGCAAACTTTAGATACATGGAATCTACTTTACTTTTTAAATCCATTCTATCAGTCCTTATCTTAATCAAAATAAATTATCTTATTTTTATTGTCAAAGATATCTCTTTAATTTTGTGTGGCATCAGTAATCTTAGCATTACTAGAAGAGAAGTAATTTCATTTCTAATTTTAGCTTGTCTAGATGTTGAATTTAAAAAATATATGTGTCTTATATTGTATATGGCCTGATGATTTTCGTTGTTTTTGAAATAATTTAAATTTTAGACTAACTTTCTTATTCAAGTTTTAGAAAATTACAAACAAATTTCAACTGAGAATATTAAAGATATTTGAGTGTATAAAGCTTAACAGATATTTCTATTTTACTAAGAACCCTGTTTTATGTGTCAAAGAGTTTCATGACTTCTTCAATGATGTAAATAATTCATATCCTAAATATTTTTTACAATTTTATCAAATCAGCATTATAACGATTGATAATCTTTTAAGGTAGTCCTTCATGATCTTTCTACTCTCCACAGTAATGAAATGATAGTACTCTTTTGCCATTCCATATTTCACCATTTAGGGAGATTTTCATGATCACTATATGCCACCTTACCTTAAACTCCTTTGTTGAGCACTTTGCTAGAGTACAGTCTTAGCAAATATCTTGCTCCAAATTGACTGAGAGGATATTAAAATTGTTTAGATATTCAACTTTTCTTCCCATGTTGATTCTGATTAATTTTTTTCATTGATGATTAGTTTTAAATATTTGGATTTCCCTTTTTATTCATTTTAACAATTCCTTTGTTTTCATCTAGTATATATTTGTTGTTGTAATTTGTGAGAGAGTGTACTTTGTAAATATGGTTTATACATATTACTCATTTGTTTCAATTTCATACAAACTGTTTTTAAATAACCTTCCAATAAATTTAAGATGTTAATGTTAGATGTTGTGATGAGGCATTGATCTAAATGAATTAGAGTAATTTTGTTGTAAAACATTCTTCCTCTTTTAAAATAATTATTTTATATTTTTATTTTAACCTTTTGTTTAAAAGATGTTGAAAAGTTTGTTTAAAAGATGTTGAAAAAGAGAAAATCTGGATATTAGTTATCTACTGCCAAAGATAGAAGCAATATCCCCTCTTTCAGATCACTATGTTAAAATTGTGATATTTTTACATAATTTTTTATACTATTATATTTTAAGTTTTCACAATTGTTTTATATTACTTAAATTCTACATTGAGAAACTTTTTCAGACATTTTTTGTAGAATTATTTAAAATTATTATATTTAATATTAGTACTTATCCGAATTCCATTTTTTTGTGTGTTTTTTAGATAAAATTTATTTATTCAAAATTATACCTTGCTTTAATAAGATTATGAAAATATTTAAAATGTATACAACAAGAAGTATAGTTCAGATATTTAACTATGCAAAGATGTTAATTATATGCAAAAAGCTGCATATTTTAATCGTACAATAAACTGGGGGGGG
>JAOUZG010031086.1:547192-569955 GCA_026289955.1 Argiope argentata
CTACTGTTTAATTCTGTATTTAATTTTAGATTATAAAATCAAATTACTTAAAAAATAGAATTTGCAAAGATTTTTTTTACTCAAATAGTTAAAGAGAGAAAAGTTTAACTAATATGGCAATCTTTTAATATGTCAGCTAATCAATAAATCTGTTTAACAGTTATTTTTTTTATACTCTTGTGAATTAAAATCATAATATTTTGTTTGAATGTATATACTCTTCCATGCTTCATGCACTGTCGTATATATGAATGTAAATAACATGTTATTATTTAGAAAATGAAAGTAATACTGTAAAGAACTATGTAGGACACTTAGAATAAAAATTCAATGAAATTTTTTTTTGTTTTGTAATAGTTCTAAAAATTTCTAGGAGTTTTGGGGTATCCATGTTCATTGTTATTAGTCTGGACATTGTTCTGTAGTTTTGCAGAAAGACTAGTAAGATTCGAAACATTTTCAGAGCATTTATATTGCTGTGCATCGTATATATTGTAATAAACTATTTAATTTAAGAAAACTTTCTCGCCTTTAAAAAAAATATTTTTTTTTTTTCAAAATTTGCAAATTGAAGTTCATGATTTTATAAGAACACTTTTCAAACATTTACATTTATATTTTTTTATAATATGCAATATTTTATTTCATGAAATTAAATTGGATTCACCAGTTATTCATGAAATTGCATACTTGTTAGTCATTTGCATTTAACAGATACTTTCCAGTTTATATTGCTTCATGTACTTTCATTATGAAAACAACAAGACGAAAACATTTGGAACTTTATTTATAATCGCATTTTCACTTAACTGTTATTGATGGAAATGGCTCAAACTGATAAATTCATTTGAACAAACAAACTAATTAACTGGATTAATTAATTTTTCCATTACAAGAATCAAAGTTTTAAATAACAATCAATCAATCCAGCAAGGCTTTTTATGTATGTGTATCAAATTTTATTTCGAAATTCACAGTTATATATGCTATATTTCTGGATATACTTAATTTTGTTTGCAAAAAATTGCACTAGAAAAGTGCAAATTCACAGGAGACCATATTTAAAGCATGTCCATTCTTCTATTTCTTCTTTGTTTTAAAAATATGTTTGAAATTGCATTTGTCTGTCTACGAGTTGGAAGAATGAAAAATTCAAAAATGGAATGAGTTGGAAGGGTGAAATGAATTATGTATTATTTTCCTCAAAATTATTAATTTGAATGAAGTTTTTAATGAAATCCTCTAAAGGAAGTCTATCATCACATAGCTAGAATCAACTAAATCTATACAAACATAATAAATAATAAAATTCTACATGGATGAAATTTTATAAATGCTTATTCCTCAAATATGTATTCCTGTGAGATTTAAACAAGTTTACTGGGTTATACGTGACAAATATTAAGACGTCTTTACTTTGATTTTAATTTAAAGAACTTAAAAAACTTTCACTAGATCTCAAATGGAAATTGAAGTTATGATTATTTATACTTAAGCTGTACTTATTTTCTTTATTTTGTCATATTTTAAATTTTAAGTGTCTATATTTTTGATTATTATCTTTGTTCTGTAAAAGTTTATGCTTCTGTGATGGCAACGTTGTAGACAAGCTTTAATTTAGATTTTCCGTCATGTACGACAATAAAAAACGGCGATTCGAAGTCGGAATTTTGAGAGCTGTCTTTTTTTCGTTAACAATGAATTACAAATATTTCGAGAATTATTAACAATATGTTTTAAACGAAGAAACTTCACAGAACTGGGTTGCATATCGAGAAATTGTAAAGTTTAAAATCTTGAGTTTGTTGAAAATTCTTGATGGACTGCGTGATACATTACTCTTCCTCCCCTCTTTTTTTTTTTTTTTTTTTCCTAATATGTTTGCATTTGTTAGTTATTATGCTACTATAAATTGCATGACAATTCGTGCGAAAACCATGCGTTCAAATAAAAAAAAGTAGAAAATATTACTATAAAAAGCTAATAAAAGAATGACAGTGATGGGTTTTCTTTCTGTTATGCAATGGCTGATACAATCAAGATGAAGAAATTAATTTTTTCAATCAATTCACCGTTCTTGCTTAAATCGGTGAATTATCATCCAGTGATTTTTGTGAATTAGACACTCAAAACTGGGTTTTACCCATATACAACTACAAAGAGAATAATTTTTTGTAACTATGAGGGAATCATGTTAAAGATATTCTGAAAATATTGTCTTCCCTAATGCAAGAAATTTACGAATGAGTTCTCAACATTAAACCGTTGAATATGTAAATAATATGTGCTAATTAAATTCTTTATTTTAGCATTTATTAACTTCCTGCATGATAAAAAATGGCACAGATCTTCTGAAATTTTCATTTTATTTGTGTATAAACAGTAATTGTTGATAAAGGAAGAAAAATAATTTCCTATAGTCAATCTTCCTGGAATCATATACATTTCATGTTGCATGATCTGTAAATGTATTTAATTTGTAGGCAGCACCGATGTTATAAATGGCCGTAGAAGCTCATATTTCAGGAAGGTACAATGGCTAATTTATGAAGAGTTGATAAGTTCAAATAAAGGTAATATGCAGTTCCTTAAACAGTGATTGGTGCAAATCGACTGTGAGAATTATCCATCTGTGGTGAAAATTTCGAAAACTAGAAAGGGTATCTAAACTCAGTGTTTTAGATACCGCCATTTTAACGTCACCTTTACTTCCATTTAGAAATATGTGTTGTGTTGTGACTAATGGCACTTGCTGTGGACAAGCCTCCGCTGATACGATCAGCAGATTTTAAGCTTAAGAAGTGCGTCTCTTTGTTTTGCAAGTAGCGCCATCTAGGGCCAAGACTTAGGTACACATACGTCACAACCCTTTTTAGGGGGCGGACTACATTTATGTAAATTCATTCATACATCTCAGATCATAATTTAGACCTGAAACAGAGGACGATTACCTCTGACCCAGTACCCCCAGTAATATTACTCTCGACATGGAGGACTTTGCGACCACGAACAGATTTAACGAGCGCCAGTCGCCATATATTTGGGGAATCTTTTGGCCGGTGAGTTTCGAACTCGTAACCTAAGGATTACGAATCCAATGCCATACCAACCAGGCCATCCCGGCCTTATTTAGAAATATTGAGTTACTATTCACTTTTTTCTGCTTCCATGTTTAAAAATTAATTAAAAATATTAAATTTGTGTTATTTATGTATTTATTTTTGGATTTTATGAAATACAATAACATTCTTTTAATGTGTGAATCCTTTTTTTTTAAAATGAGAAATATATATTTTATCGTCGATGGATCATAAGACTCCTTTAACATTGGGAATTTCATGTCTCAAAACACGATAACTCTCGAAATTATCGTCAGAATTCCATAAAATTTTATTGAGAGGTTAATTTTATGGCTACAAATCGGTTTGACAAAATACATTGGGAATGAAAAAATTTCGAAATAGCAGTTAATTAACTCGATTAATCAATTGGCTGACTGCAACAAACCCGTCTTCTCGAGTCATTTCCAACGGCCACAATTTTGTGAAAATGCGACATTAAATTAAAAAAAGTTGTGTGTTTGTGCACGCGTGCGTGGGTTCGTGTGTGTGTGTGTTTATTTCTTCCATTTATTTGACGATTGCATGGAGTACATAACAATGTAGTTCGACCTTTTAGTATTTTTTAATTATTTATGAGTTGTAAATGCCACTTTTTAATGGTTTTTCTAATAGACACGTTTATTTCTTTTAATTTGAATAATAATAGCAAAATGCACTAGTTTTCAATCACATTACTTCAGAAATGTTGTATTGAAACAAAAACTCCGTTGATTGCTTGAATAATGATAATATATATTCCCTTCCGATGTAAATCTATTGCAGAAAAATGTTACAAAAAATATTATATTTGTTTTAATCAGATATCTATGAACTTCATCTTTAGATGGTAATCTCAATTTCTTCTTTTCAGTTGAAAAGTAAAAATGGAGTCTGTGGAGGAAGATTTTAAGAAGTTTATATTATCAGACAGTGACGATAGTGATGAATATGCTTTAGAAGATCGCTATTCCGCAGTAGAGGACGGTAATCGAGCTCTCAAATCTACATCTGGTTCTTATCATTCTAATCAACAAGTCGCAAAAGAAAGTGCCTTTCAACCAACCAGCGGATTACAACATAAATATATGCATAAAATATCAGTTGATAAATATGATAAGACACAAGACCAATTGAGCAAAAAAACTGACGCCGGTAGGATTCGTTTGAAAGATAAAGGTGACAGAGCCACTGTTGAACAAGTACTTGATCCAAGGACTCGTATGATTTTGTTCAAAATGCTTCACAAGCAAATATTTTCTGAGGTACAGGGTTGCATCAGTACCGGAAAGGAGGCTAATGTCTATTTTGCACCTGTTGAGGAAGGGCGTCCCAGAGCAGTTAAAATATATAAAACATCCATTCTTACTTTTAAGGACAGAGATAGATATGTAAGTGGAGATTACAGATTTAGGCATGGATATTCTCATAAGAATCCTCGGAAAATGGTTCAGACATGGGCTGAAAAGGAGTTCAGAAATTTATTGAGAATTCATAAGGCTGGCTTGCCATGCCCTGAACCCATCATTTTGAGGAGCCACGTTCTAGTTATGGAGTTCATTGGGAAAAGCGGAGTACCTGCTCCCCTACTGAAAAACACCGAACTTAGCATTGAGAAATACTCCAAGTTGTATCTAGATATGGCCGGTATGATGAAAAATTTATATTGTACCTGTAGACTTATTCACGCAGATCTGAGCGAGTACAATTTACTCTACCATGACGGTAAAGCCCTTTTGATTGACGTTTCTCAATCTGTAGAACCAGATCACCCGCATGCTATGGATTTTCTGAGGGCCGATTGCAAGAACATAACGCACTTCTTTAAAAAGAAAGGGGTGGACGTCATGTCCGTGCGACAACTTTTTGAATTTATCACCAATCCTAACATTGTGTCAGACGATGTCTCCAAGTATATGGACGGACTTGAGAAGGCCCCTGAAGATGATCAGGAATTCTCAGAAGAGGCTAAAGTTGACGAAGAAGTTTTCAAGCAAGCTTATATCCCGAAGAGGTTGGATGAGGTAATAGATGCGGAACGAGATATTTTTGTTGGGAATGAGGAAGCAGACTTGTATCATACAGTGACTGGTCTTGGGCCACAGAACATGGAGGCGACAGAGGATCCTGAATCAAATAAGACGAACTCGGACGAATCTTCTGACGAAGATTCGGACGCAGATGATCAAGAGGACAAGTCAAAGGGCTTTATTAATTCCCGACGTCCCCGTGATGAGTCGCCGAATTCTAAAAAAGAACGAAAAAAAGCACTGAAGGAGGCTCGTAGAGAAAAGCAAAAAACAAAAATACCAAAACACGTGAAGAAGAGGAAAGAAAAGTTAGCCCATCAAAATAGCAAAAAGTAGTGGCAATAATTGAAGCACATGGAATCAAGAATATTCTTTTGTAAAATAAATTAAGTTATATGCTAATAAAATTATTTTAGAAGAAAAGGTAGTAAAAAGTTTCTTTACCCCCCCCCTTCCATTCAGTATCAAAATATGTTTTTAGAATCATTATGCTCATAGATTTTTTGCTCAATTTTTTTCTTAATTAAAAAAATACCCTGGATAACATGCAAGAGGTTTTGAGTTTGGGGCAGATTGCCTTATCAGCAAATAATTAATATTTCTCTCTCCATTCAATAGCTTTGTTTTCATTATATTGCGGATCGCTTAACTTCCTAGCCATATCCATTTGCAACGCATATATTGATTATTAGTTGAGGAAAACAAAAATTATTCACTGACTGTTGCAAAGAAACGGTAAAAATTATTTGTCACCATAAATTAAGAAATGTGAATGTTTCCTTGGTAAGAAGATGATCTATGTTTTCTAGAATTTGAGTCTTTAATCTAAAATCTAATTATAATTAATTGCAGATGAAAAAGCTCAGTCTGTATTACAATACATAGAAATCTGAAACAAAATGGGATTAGTGCAATTTATTTCTTTGGAAACTGAAACAAACTTTATAGAAAAAATATTTTATTAGATTTACAAATTGAGACGGTACCGATTTAGAAACGCATAAAAATGGTAAATAAATTATTTTTTATAAAGGTAACATTTCAATCACAAATAATCTAGATAACCAAGACGATAACTATTTAAATTTATAAATTACTAACTTTTGTCAGCCACTTCGTTCGTGAAGAAATTTTGATGTGAATGTGTGAGAACTGACGGTTTGAGTCCAGTTGGGTCCACGCAAATACATGAATTCTCTACCCTAGTTGGGGTTAACGCAACACAGAATAGAAATTTTAATTTCCGAAATTGTGTTTTATTTTAACATTTTGGTGACCGGCAATTATACACAGAAACTATGTCATGTCACCGGCTACTTTTTTGTAATTGAATATGAAAGTAAAACGTTCTAAAAAAACTCCAATGAATTTTGTTGAATTGGAACATCAAAAAGTTCTTCGCCGATGCATTCCGTCATGGTTGAAATTTTTGGAATTTTGCTAAAATTCTAATAAAAATGTAAATACTAGGAAAAGTAATTTTTCTGTTATACAGCGGACAAGACTAAACACGATACGCCAAGTTTTTGCAATGTTCTATATCGCCCTCGGTGTTATAAATTGAAACAGATAATGCAAGTGAAATGACGAGTAAACTCGTCACCGGTCAGCAAAGTGTTAATTCAAAAGGATTCTGAAAAATCGAATTATTAACGATGTTTGATTTTAAATGCATCAAATACTAAGCAAATAAAATTGTTTGAAATAAACGGTCGAAAACACGTTAAGCCTAACTTCATTAGAGTGGGAAAAAACAAACTGTAGTCTTATTCATTTGGCGATAGTGAAATGAAGATTTTGAGCGGGAAAGTTAGTTTTTAATTAATAAAAATTAATGAATAGATATTCGAAAAAACTTTAAAAATGAAAAAAATTAACCGGAATAAATAGTAGCCTATGTTCTTCTGTAGACTATAATCTATCTCTGAGCTAATTTTCATCCGATTTCGTTTAGCTCTTCTGGCGTGATAGAGTAACATCATTTAACCAAACTTTCCCATTTATAATAGTAGTATAGACAAATTGTACTTGACTTGTTAGAATCAGGTTATATTGAATGATTTTTGTTTTATTTTTTGGCCTTCTTCATTGCAGACTCGTCGACTAAATTCTCGATAATTTGATTTTCGGGACTGATTTGAATTTAAACGATAAATTGTCTAAGGAAAATATTTCTGGATTGAGGCAAAATCTGTTTTGTTTAGAAAATGATTTTATGGTGATACAATAATGACAGGAAGGACCGATATAATTTTCAGAACAGTAATAACATTTACATTTCAATTAAATCATTTTCAATACATATTTTAATATTTGTTATGTTATTATCATGAAAGGTAATACTTAGAAGAAAATTTTGTCTTCATTAAATTTATAAATACGATTTAATGGTTACCGATGGTGATATCCAAGTAATGAGGAGGGAGGCCTTCAACATATAATGAGCAGTCTTTCCTCTAGATGCGTCAGTATGTCATTTGTGTCTGCTTATCGCTTGCTTACCTTTTGCTATCTTATTTACAGATATCGTATGTTTCCTGTATGACCAGCAGAATGATGAATCACCAAAAACACATAGAGGCTATCAGGGCCTGACTAAGGCAGGGTCATACGGGGCAGTTTCCCCGGACCCCACATAAATGGGGGCCCTTAAATCGAATAAAAATTTTGTTTTACGTTTCCTTCTTTAATGAATGTTCTTCATAATTAAAGTAGTCAAGCAAAGGGGGGCCCAAAGAAGTTTTTGCCCCGGGCCGCTACTAGGCTAAGTTGGGCCCTGGAGGCTATGAGTATCATTATTATTCTTCATCTAGAAATGGGGCCTTATAAGATTGTAACGACTGTCATTAATAATTCAAATTTACTTATGTTACTGTTGTTGCAATTTTATTTATTTTCAGAAAATCAAGTTGATTTTTGAAAGAAATTGATTGTTAAGTCTGCCGATTGAAAAAAAAAAGTCTGGGTTTTTTATAGAGTGCAAGTAATATTTTAAAAAATTAAGTCAATTTCTACTTAGGTTTTATTTCGGTTATTTTTTTATTAAATAATTACAATTAAAATGAATAATTAATCAAAAATTATACCTGGTCAAAACGTATTCGTTGAAAACAAATCAGAACATACTCATTTGCGTTGAGCTTTCAACGCTGTACAGGAGTCGAAAGGATGAAGCAGAACTTTTAGACATCTTTTTATTTTCTGCTAGGATGTCACAACACAAATATACAGCACAACAATTAAAAATAGGGGGGAAAAAAGAAAAAACGATCAACACATCTCGACGACTCGAACAGACTCTTCTGTCCGCCGACTCTCCTCTCTTTTTCCAAACTTGATTTTTAGCCTCCCCCAGTTACTACGCCACCTGGCGGTCACCGGTAACACGATCCCTCTGGTCTTTCCAGTCTTTCTCGGTTCCCAGGCAATACGATCCTTCACGTCATTACAGTTTTCCTTGATTCCCAGGAATACGACCCTTCACGTCTTTACAACGCCAATTGAGGCAACGCAAGTGCGTTAATTTCCTACGCCGGTTGAAGTAATGCAATACAGGTTGGAAATTTTTTAATTTACTTTATTCTGTATTATTTTAATTCGAAATTATTTCAAAATAAATCCGAAAAGTCGATTCATTAATGATGTTTAATTTTAAATGCATCCAACATTAAGAAAATAAGAATGGTTTGAAATAATCGGCCGAAAACGTGTTAAGCCTAACCTCTTTAGAGTGAGGAAAAACAAACTGAATTCGTTGCTTATTCAGCGACGCCTGAAATGAAGAAGGCACCCTTCTCTCTGCACATATGGGAGGGACGTTTGACCCGGACGGATTTAACGTGCAGAAGGTTCTTCGATGCAATCGGGTCTCGAACCTGAAATCCTACGGCTCACGAGTCGAGACTTTACCACCGCGGCTCGTCCACGACCTTGCCCCAAGGTTCACATTGTGAATCGCGATTAAAGAAATAACACATCTTCATTACAGAGTAAGCGAGTAAATTTTGGAGAGACCAAATGTTTGATCAGACAATTTGACTACTGTATCAGGGTGTGTGGGTACTATCCAAGGAAAGGTGTTTTTTTCCTTTTTAATTTATTTTCACACACACACACATATAAAACATGGACAATGATCACACACAATATATATAAGGTAAAGCATAATACTGATTTAAATATAGGAAATGGTGCTAACAAAGTGCGAACGAATAATTCCTTTTGAAGTTTACAAAGAGCAAGCGGTGCTTGCTTTCACCAGTTTCACATTAACCAGAGGTGGCGATAGCAGGGAGCAATTGCCCACCCCCTATCGGTAGCCTCTTGCCCCCCTCCCCCTGTCGGTGGGATATTTAGAGTTTCGTCGGCAAAAATGTTCACCATTTCAGGATGGTTGTAGAGAGCTGCGCATTATCGAATATGATTATTTAAAAGCCACCTTGAAATTAATATATTGTAAAACAATCGAAATATCAAGTAATGGTTAAATTTTTTAGACTATATTAAGCAAAATATTGGATAGGGTATATGCCGTATTTCCATAGACAATTTTTGATAGACCTAAAAATTGAAAATAATGGATTTCGAAGACAAATGTTAAGCAGATTTTTCAGACGTCTGATTCAAATGTCGTTCATTCAGCTTATAATCTGTACTACTTTTGACAATATAACCGACAAAGGTGATAAGCTAATTTATTGCCAATTTTTGATCAATCGACTATAAACTCAATGCGACGAATGTCGAAGAAGTCTGCAGATTTCCGACATTTGATTAAAAAGTCGTTCATTTAACTTATAATTTGAACTTATTTTGGTAAGATATCAGACAAGTGAATGAGATATCGAAATCATATCGCATAATTTTTTTTTACAAATGTGCAATGAAAAATGAAAGGAAGGACCATAAAAAAGGAGTCTATATGAAGAGTTATATGAACATAAAAAAAAAAAGAGTCTAAATAATACTTGATTTTCTTTAAATGTAAAATTAACTATTTTGAGTTTTTTTAAAGCCAAGTGGGAGATATTGTGCTTGCCCTCTGTCGAATTTATCTTCCCTCCCCCTCAGCAAATTCCTGTCACCACTTCTGACATCAACACTCTGGTCGAAGTGTTCACAATAAAAAAACTCAAGTGTGCATCGCTCGTTCCACGTATACATATGGTTCAGATCATACTGCGCCATCTATGTTCAGTATTAATTAATATTTAATATATGAATAACTATACAAAAAAAATACAAATAAAAGAATTAAAGAATAAAGCAAAAATTGCAAATAATAAAATCACATAAGCAACTATCCTTGATAACGTAATTAGCAAACTTGAATGAAATTTGTTAATTCTACAAATGATTTTATAAATATAGAGTTCAAGAACTAAATATCAGACCATGCGTCGATCGATGTCGAATCGTGGGCATGGGTTTTGGGGTTGAAGGATTAAGAATTCCAGATCAGATGCATTGAAATTTCCATTGCCATTCCAGCCCCATTGACTCCGAAGAACGCTGCGTCCACTACTGTAGATCAACCTTCTTCACTGTGTTGGGGAGCGACGAGAGTTCAATTCAGATGTTACCCTAATCATCTGATCAAGATTCAAAATGATTTAAGCTTTTATTAATAATGTTTGCTTTGAGGAGGGCAATTTAACGTTCAGGGCTTTTAATTAATTAATATTTATTTTTTACATGAAGATCAAACCCAGAATTATAAACTGGCAAACAAAATGCTTTACCCTCTGTGCTACCCGGGCGGCAATATGAGGAATATAAAAACATGAAATAGTTCCAATATCTTTTAACCATTCGTTCTCAGGGTCTGACTCCTGGAGGTAGGGGCATTCGGGTCCCCAACATAAGTAGAGGGGTTCCAAATCGAATAGAGATTTTATTTTAGTTTTTTTCTTTCCTTAATAAATGTTCTTTATCTCTAAAGTAGTGAAGAAGAGGGTGCATCAAAGAAGTTTTTGCCCCGGCCCCTAACTACGCTTAGTTGGGACCTGTTCGTTCCCTTTGTACACTATAAAAATATGATATTAAAAGTTATTTATTTGGTTTAGTTTGTTGCAAATAAAGTCGAAATGATTAAAAAGCACTTATTATGATAATATTTCTTAGGAATCTTTATGGAAAGAAAGTTTCGGGGACATAAAGTCGAAACTATTAAAAAGCAATTATTATGATAATATTTCTTGGGAATCTTTATGAAAAGAAAGTCTCGGGAACATAAAGTCAAAATGATTAAAAAGCACTTATTATAATAATATTTCTTGGAAAACTTCGAAACTATTAAAAAGCAATTATTATGATAATATTTCTTGGGAATCTTCATGAAAAGGAAGTCTCGGGGACATAAAGTTGAAATGATTAAAAAGCACTTATTATGATAATATTCTCGGGAACCTTTATGAAAAGAAAGTCTCGAGGACATAATTTGTCTGATGCAATCGTAGCTTTTAGTCGAATTGTCGATAGACTTATATATATATAAACTTATATAATACATTAATTATTGATTTAATTAACAAGAAAATCAGTTCCACATCAGAAAATAAGGAAACCTTACAGTTTCTAAAACTTATAGAAATTGCGCATATATTTAAATTAAAATGACTCAGAATTCCCATCCGCGCATGCTCTCTGTCGAAATTTCAAAAATATTTAAACTGTGAACTCTAAGAAGCTTCAGTAGCATTTTAACTTTAAAAAAAAAATACCACAAGACAATTTCGAGTTGAAATTTATAAGATTGTCGAGATGGAGTTGGTGGACCAGCAACGCCTTAATTTTTTGAAATTTGTCGACGATTGTGCCGTCTATTGTATTGAAAAGATTGGTCTCGAGTATCAACCTCTAAAGATTGTTGGAGGATATCGAAAATTTTTCATTCCCAAATATGGGGATGCTGTGCTCCAGTATCACGGTGCTCATGACGAAATGTATGGGGAAGTTATTCGGAAAATTCCTCATTCTATTCTCTTTACGCATGAAGGCATGCAGGAATATTTTTCTGGGGGAGTTAAAAAATGTTTTGCTGAAGGTATTACTCCCATGGAAGGGATTCTGTTGTTTTGCAGCCTCTATCTAGATACTGCCATCTACTGTTTTCGATTTCGTGAAGGAGATCTTATTAATACAACCCTCATCTATACTATAAATGCCGTGTTTGAAGAGCATGTCAAACCGCTTTTCAATTTTCATGCAGCTTTCCTCGTTGCCCCAGTCTGGCACGAACTGATTCAGAGAGGCATAAGTTTTGTTGAGAGAGAAAAAAGGGCAACGGCCCCTCAAAGTTAATTGTACCTCGTTACAGTAAGAAATGAATGCAACTTATCCGATTTAATTTTGTCAATTGGCTATGGTATGGTTTTCGTTTGACGAGATTCGGAATATTTGCATAGCTTTTAAAATCTTATTTATATTTGTCTTCTTAAATTGTGTAATTATTCTATCAAGTAACTTATTTAATGCATATTTTTAATTTGTGAAAATTGACCATATAGCATTGTCTTCCGTCTTCCAAAATAAAGTTTCTTTTTTTATTCTTATTTGTGTTCATTTCGTGTTTTTGCAGCAGACATATGAATGGATATTGAAGTTATAACTTTCTAACACGTGTTTAAGCTGGACTCGAGTGTAAATTGAGAAATGTTTGTCGGGGTGGGGTCGAAAGGGCTATTATGAACACCCATTATGTAATTATACTAAACCTACCATTATAGGGCTATTATGCAATTGCAACGTAATAAACTTTATTGCTATTAACTTTGAGAATGCTATTTTGAAGACCTTTGGACATAGAGCTGTCATATTAGATATGTAATGAACTCTTGAATAAACACTCGCTAAGAAATAGCGTTTTAAATTTACTTAATTGGAAGGATTTGAGAATTAATTTTTGGAAAATATTATTGTTTAAATATTTTTGCACACATTTTAAATGCCTTTTTATTGATATCGGTTTATTTCTAAGCTCTTTTCTGTAATCTTGATGAATTGAAATACTATAAACTGCATATTAAAGACTCTTATTTGTTTGTTTCATACACGCGGGCATTATTAAATACTTTTGTGTATGGCTATTGTCGCAATTAATGGAAAGAATAAGCTTTTAAACCTAAAATATGTTAATTGATTGTGCAAAAAAGGCATTTATTTAGGCATCTGCACTGTTGTTGTGAATACCAAAACTTATTATGGTTGAAGTTTACTTGCAAGTAACTAATATTTTCATATCGTGTTTTGTCTCTGGAATTTTGTACTTGTTCGTTTCTTTTCAAGTGGAATAATCATCATACGATTATTGCTAAATATAGCCATCCATACGCTTGCGACGTCTTAACCCTTCGCCCTCCGATGGTGCATCATTTTGACGTTTTATTTGATAATTTCTCAAATTTAATTGTTAAAAACATTCATACAGCCTACATAATGGTTAAGAGATGTAGATTAATTTTCCAAAGAAACTCGACTTTTCAAATTTTCATTGAATCAATCAGAAACAAGTAATATATATATGTAGGATATCCCACAGAACTATTTTAATTAACCAACATCTGCCTTCATCTTGTTTTGTCAACACCCGATGATATAGGAAATCCAAAGCAAGAGTTGTAATGGTTAGATCATTTCCCAGAGGACGATAAATTTTAATTAGTTTAGCATTCCAGAACAACGTCATCAATCGGTCTTTTGAAAGTCTGTCCAAATTAATTTTGAGGCAGAGGCCCCACTAACTTTTGTCAAGAGAAGACGTCTGTCTTCACGCGTCAGCGATTCCCGCAAAGCTCAGCGGATACACAGTAATATATATTTTCAGTCATAATGTTTCCCTACGTCTAACGTCCTCCTAGAGGAAATAATCTAACTTTCTGATTATTAAATATCTCCATGTTTTGATTCTTTTTAATATTTCCCTGTAAAAATTCCCCCTGTAAATATTCCCCTTTAACTCTAAATAAATTCTTTTATTTTTTCTAAAGAAGTCTGTCTCTTCATCCTTCGTTTGTATTATTTTAATTTTGATTTAGAAACTAACCCATAAAAATTTTTAAAAACCCTAGACATCACGCCACTAAAACCCTGCTATCTGAAGAGTCTAATTTTTTTTCAAAGATTTATTTAGACTCCCATATATATATATATATATATATATATATAAATTTATCAATTCCTACTTAGGTTAACAAAGAAATTTTTTATCTACTTTTTATTAAATAATTCAATTAATATAAATATGATAGAATCATAATATTAAGCGGCAAAATAGAAAGAGATTTCTCTGACAATTTCCATTCTCCTTTCTGTATATGGTGTTCGAACTAGCAGCCCAAGGATGCGAATCCAACACTATACCAGTCAGAATATCCCGGCATGACGATTGTAATTACTATAAATAATTGATTAAAAATTATACTAACATTGAATTTTCAACGAAAATTGAGGATTCAAAGCCAATTGAGACACCGCAAAATGCTTGCTTTTTCTACACCAGTTGGAGAACTCCATACAGATTAGAAATTTCTAATTTTCTTTATTCTGTATTATTTCAGTTCGAAAGTACTTCAAAATGAATGAAATCGATTCATTAACAATGTTTAGTTTTAAATGCATCAAACATTAAGAAAATAAACAGAATCGTTTAAAATAATCGGTCGAAAACATTAGCCTCACCGCATTAGTGTGGGAAAGAAAACAAACTGAATTCTTTACTTATTTACAGGCGGGGAAATTAAGATTTTTGGCAATAAAGTTAGTTTTTAATGAATTTAAACAATAATAAATTAATATTTGTAAAAACTGAATTAACATTAAAGTGCCATCGTCTACAAGTTTTAAAAAAATTAATTTGAACTTTATCGGATGAATAGAAAGTATTTTATTAATGATTGAAAATTTAAACAAGATATATGTAAGATATCACAGAGCTATTTTATTTACCATCATCTGCCTTCATTTTTTGTTTTATCAACATCCGATCGTAGACTAAATCAAAGCGAGAATTGTAAAAGGTTAGATCATTTCCCAGAGGACGATACCTTTAATTAGTACAACATTCCACAACGACGCCATCTACCGAGCTTTTGAAAAACTGTCCCAATTAATGTTAGGCGGAGACTCCAATTACATCCGTAAAAGAAAGACGTCTCCAGCTTCAGCGGTTCCCGCTGGCAAAGGGCGGTACTATGCGGCTACACGGTAATATGTTTTCAGTCATATAGTTTTGTTACCTCTAACGTCCTCCTAGAGGAAATAATCTAACATTCTGTTTATTTAATATCTCCATGAAATATTTTTTTTATTCCCTGTAAATACTCTCCCTTGTAAATATTTCCCTTTTCCTCCAAATAAATTCTTTTATTTTTTTAAAAAAGTCTCTTCATCTTTCGTTTGCATTATTTTTTATCTTGGTTTAGAAACTAACCTGTAAATATTAAAAAAACCCTAGACATCACGTCACTAAAACCCTGCGATCTGAAGGTCTAACGGTCTAACGTTTTGGGAAGATTTGGTTAGACTCCCATATATATATATATATATATATATATATATATATATATATATATATATATGAATGAAAAAACAGAAGAAACAAGAGAAAAAAATATGTAAGTGAACAAGGCGAAATCCGGCCTGATGACTTCCTCAAGGGTCACCATCAGGCAAGGATTCCAATAAAAAGTGGAATTTTTTTCTGTAAAGAGTTAGACTATTGTCTAAAAAATTAACTCTTCTATGACCCGAAAAATTCCTTATTTTAGAGTAAAAGAGAGACATCAATTTTTAGCACATAAAAACAAATGACAATTAGGAAAAAGGACAAAAATATACAAAACTCACAAATTAAAATTCTAGAATTTTCGGGTCATAAAAGAGTTAATTTTTTAGACAATAGTCTAACTCTTTACAGAAAAAAATTCCACTTTTTATTGGAATCCTTGCCTGATGGTGACCCTTGAGAAAATCATCAGGCCGGATTTCTCCTTGTTCACTTACATATTTTTTTCTCTTGTTTCTTCTGTTTTTTTATTTTTTATTCATCTATGTTCCACTATGTCTTTAGGAATAGCAGCATACTCGCTCTCTTAATACATTTGTGTATCTTTCTAATTTAATAATGAAAATATATATATATATATATATATAATATTGATAAAAATGGTTCTCGAAATGCGTTGCTAAGCGCAAAACTAAAGAACGGCTCTACCAATTCGGCTAATTTTTATTTTAATATTTTCGTTAAGACACGAGGATGGTTCTTATGGAGAGAAAAAATTAAAAAACTGCGAAGAAAATAGTTAAAACGACACTTTCCTTACTTTCCCGCCAAAAATCTTCATTTCCTTCCCCCACACTAACTGAGTGAGATAGCAGGAAGTAATAAATTATGATTTGTTTGGAAAGAAATATGCGAAGTCAGTTGGTTTTCATTCATAGATAACGGGATGTTTAAAAAAGAAACAAAATAGCTGCTTTTATTATTAGTCTGTATGAATATTTAAGATATGCTGCTCAAAATAAAATTTCGACAGGGAAGAAAAAAAAAAGAATAACAAAGTGAAAATAGGGTCTCTAGAAACAAAATTAGTGAAGAAAAAAAGGATAGAAAAAAAAGAAAAAAAGAAAAGAAAAGAAGGATGTGTGTGTTTCAATATTATTCCCTCTGTGCGCGGCATATTCCAAGCTGTTTTTAAACTTTCGCATCTCTTAAAAACCAATTGTGTTTACATTTATGAAAATTTGAATCTCATTATTCTATAAAAACGTAGAATTTTAGACCCTTCCCTCCACCATTTAAGTAAAATATCAATTCCGGGACAATCATTGCTCGGATAGAAAGAGAAAGATGAATAGCACAATGAACAGAACATGTGAAGAAAATAATACTATAAATGAATTATATGATTATCAAAATTTGTTTGATTTAAAAATATTTTGATGAAAACCCTGTTATGAGACACAGCGAAAAAAATATTATATGAAAATTTTTGCGAACATTAATACTGGCGAACCGACTGGTCGCCAAAGGCGGCTAGTATATATATATATTTGGAGAGAGAGAGTGCGTGAGCTAATTGTAGGAATTGTAAAAAAGATATCCAAAATTTATATTCATTTTTCTGTTCCAATTTTATGTATGCGCTTAATCTCCAGAAATCGCAAATGAGATTCAGGCTAAGGATCGATCTCTTCATTAACTGTTGTTCGCCAATGACATGCAGTTGATACACATTTACCGGTTTTCTTAACTATACTACGAAGTGTGCAACTCTCATGTGTGAAAGCAATATTTTATAAATTCATCTGTAACGTTCTCGGCCCTACCAAAACCCCGCAATTTGAAATGGGAAGAAAAAGAGAATACCGTTATAAGAGAGCATGCGAGAAAATTTTGTCTAGTTTGATGTCCCGATTAAAATTTGATATTATGATTGGCAAAATTGAAAGAGTTTATTCCTTTTACAAAGGATTTTATAAATGTACAGTACAAGTAATCTTGAGGCTAAGCGACGAGTTCGGTTTCAGGGTCGAAAGAATGGGACTCCAGATCCAATCCATTGAAACTTCAATTGGCTTTCCAGGTCCACTTGCTTTAGATTAATTGATCTGGGAAGATTGATCTGGGGTAGATTTAGAGCACACTAAATCTACCCCAGATCAATCTTCTTCACTATAGTGTGGTTTGACCATAATCAAATGACCACGATTCAAGGTTAATTCAACTTTCACTAATAACTCTTATATATATTTGAAAAAAAGAAGGAAAAAAAAACATTTAACAGAGCTGTTGATCAATATATGTTGTTGTACAAACCCCCGCTGATACGGCTGCAGATTTAAGCCGAAAGGAGCGTCTCTTGTTTTTGAAGTAGCGCCAACTAGAGCCAAGAGTACGACTTAGCTACATACTCACCACATTTGCTTACACAACCCCTTTTTACAGGCCAGTCGGGTGCACAATCACACATCTCACAGATAGCACACAGAAGAACAACCATGCCAGAACACGAGGAAGACGAGCTACCTCTGTGCCAGAAAGCCGGCTGATCAATATCTATTTTTATATGAAAAACAAAATCGGCGTCCTAGCACAGAGAAAAACACGTCTTCCTCGCGATCTGGGCATGTCGGATTCGAATCCCGGTTTTGGCATGGTTGTTCTGTGTTCTACCTGTGAGATGTCAGAGTGTCCCCCCCTGTAAAAAGGGGCTGTGCAAGTGAATGAGATAGATGTGTGTCATCTTCATATGAGCTAGAAGGCAGACTTCTGCCCTCTGGTGCTCAGGGGTCTATACTTCAGAAGCTACTGCACGCCGCCCCCTTTCCGTTGTGAAGCGGTCACAAGACCATCATCATATGAAATCCAAATGCAAAAAATAAGCTGACAAAGAAATTTTTTACCTACCGTGACACGAAGGCGATAATATCATGAATACTGGAACAAGAAACAGTTCGATCTGACATTTATTTTTTTATATAAAACTGTTCACTCCATTTGCAGACTATGCAAATGTAATATCAAAGGCTTTTTTTTTAATTTCATACAAATAAATTCGAATTGAGTTAGAAACATTTATTAAACTTATGTTTCTTGGGAATCATTTTTTAAAAGAAGTTATCTAAAACACAATTTGGTAAATGTAACTGCATCTTTTAGTTGAACTGTTTATAGATATTAAAATATTTATACCTATTATATTAACAACAACAAAAAAGGAGTATTTGAATATCAGAAAAACCAAGTTCAATATCAGACAATAAAGAAGCCCCACAATTTGTCAACAAATTCCTCATTGGTTCTGATTTGCGCATGCTCTGTCAAAATTCACAAACCAATGAAATAGCAAACTTATAAAAGTTTTCAGTCAATTTTAACATTTTAGAATACAAAAAGAAAGCGTCGAGCAGAAACTCTTATCCTTGCTAAGATGGAATTTAATGAACCGGGACGCTTTAATTTCAGGGAGTTTATAAAACGGCAACGCCTTAATTTCTGGAAATTCGTTGACGATTGTGCCGTCTATTGTATTGAAAAGAGTGGTCACGAGTATCAACCTCTACAAATTCCTGAAGGATATGAAAGATTTTTCGTTCCCAATTATGGAGATGCTGTGCTTCAGTATCATGCGGCCCATAACGAAATCGACTGGAAAGGTATTCGAGAAATTCTTCAAAGTGAACTTTTTACTCATGAAAGACTGAAGGAGTACATGGATGAAGAAATTAGAAAATGTTTCGAGAGGGGACTGACAGTCATGGAAGGGATTTTGGTGTTTTGCAGCCTCTATATAGATACTATAATCTGCTGTCTTAGAGATGGGAAAGGAGACATGATTAATGAAATTCTCTTCGGGTTTGTAAACGGTGTGTTTGAAGTGTACAGCGAAAAGCTTTGCATTGAAATTCAAAGTTTTCACACTGCTCGATTTTGGAGCGAAATTATAGAAAAAGGAATAAGTCTTGTCCAGAACGGAAAATCGGCGACTTTTTTGAATAGGTGAATCGGACATTTTTTTTGAGACTAGATTCGAAATATTTTGCAAAGCTTATGAAACGGTTATATTTTATATTTGCCTTTTTTTACAAAAAAAATTACAGGATTATTAATCTTTTCTAGAAATTTGTTTAAATATTAATTTGTTAAATTAAACGAATAGCACTGTTTCTGAAGATATTGAAATATTTTTAATATTACCAAAAACACACAAATGCACTAAATTTATAAGACTCTACCATAATAGAAAAAGGAAAAAAACAATTGCATGAAAGTTCAAATCATATTAGATAAAATTGTATAATAAAAAAAATAATGTAATAGTCATCAGTGGCAAAGAGAATTTTGGTTACTTCCAAAGGATTTTAACATATTTATAAGATGATATACAATCTGTGAATTATGACGTTGATGATGAAAAAATCTTTCAAAATATTTCGCAAACAATTTAGACCTAGTGCAACCAAATTTTGTGCATAATGACTTCTTGGGTAATAAGTGTTCAGTAAGAAAATTATTTTTAAAATTTTAGACTTTTTGTTGCATATTAATCATTCTCAAATTTATATTTATTCTGCTTTTAACTTGAACTTTTCAGTCATACCAATTTTATTATAGTATGTTATTAATTTTTTTAAACTTTTTATGTGAATTTTATGAAAATATTTTCCAATATTTTAATTACTTGATTTATGCAAATGTGCGTGACGATTTTAAATTCCTTTTCTGAGTGCATAATTATTCTTGTATAATTGAAAGACTTTACTAACAATAAAGGGCACAATGTGTGTGTTGGCTGTTTAAAGGTCTGATCATTATCTTATCTATATCTGCCAAATTTGATGCAAATAAATTTTGAGTTAATTAAATATACACGTCGAGCATAGAGTTTATATATCAGTTCTGACTTCGAGGTGATTTACGTTTTAAAATTTTATTTAATTAAAAATTAAACTAGATTTTTTTAGTTTTCCTGATAATTTCTAAAAACGTTCAACATTATTTTTTTCACCATTTTAAAATCTAAAAAATTTATCTTTTTAACCCTTCACACCATATGGGCCCCATGTATGATATTGCAGTTTTAATTCAATTTTATATCCAAATTAAGTATCATAAAATTATTCAAAATATTTGAATCCATCAAAACATATATATTAAGCAATAATAAGACGCAAAAAAAAATTGTCTACGTTTTTATGTAATTTCGAAATAACCTCACTTTTGTGCAAGTGGTTGAAAACTCAGAATTGGAGTGTGAGTGATTCATTTTCAAAAAACGATAACAGAGTAAAACGTAGGTACTTTTTGACTTTATATATATATATATATATATATATATATATATATATATATATATATAAGGAGTTGATATAATCATCTTTCCCGACGGATAATTTTTTTGCCTTTCAAATGTTTTCTTTACTATATGCTAGCCCATATACGGTTCCGTAAAAAAAAAAATCAAAATGTAAAATTTTTTCGAAATTTTTCTTTTAATGTTTTGTTGATAATTGAATAAAGCTATTTCCACCGTGAAACATTTTTTTCCCAACGCTTTATTGATTCATGCAGTAAAGGGTTAATGACGTAATTTAATTGATGAAATTCTTCAGTGTAAATTAACTTCTCTCTCTCTCTCTCTCTCTCTCTCTCTCTCTCTATCTCTATCTCTATCTATCTCTAGAAAATATTACATTGTTGAAAGCTAAGGAAATTGTTTGTTTAGCTTGCATCCTTATTATTGGTGTGTGTATTAGCAGATGCGTGACCGAATAAATGAAATATTTTAATATTTCGATTTCTTCCATCCCGGGAGGCATAATTTGTACAAGAAACGGACATAAAAGATGCGTCGTTCTACATCGCAACACATGAGCAGAGAAGCAGGAGAGACCGAAATTTTCTCCTTTTGGTGGTTTTACTATATTTTGATTGGGATTTCTTTGACAGTGTAGTATTACGAAAGGGAAATTTAGCTATCTTGAAAAGAATGCAGTAAGCATTAAGGATTTTCTTCCTTTCGTTCTTGATAATCTACTGAATTCATCTGCTTTCTAAAGCACATGTCAAAAGTAATTAAATAAAAAGTAGGAATTTGGATTAAGAAATAACAGAGCATTTGAGAATGAAGTTAATATGGGTTCAATCAAGATAAAAATTTACAAAAATTAGTAGGATATAATTTAGTTTTCAAGCGATGCCATTTCATACACATACTGTTTCTTTACATTTTCGATGACGCCTTGATTTCATAACCGAGCAATGACAGATATTTTAAATGCACCATTTTTTAGATTCCGATGTTTTTCGTTAATATATTTATATGAATAAAGATATTAGGGGAAAAAAATACTGAAATGCAATGAATAGAAAGGTGCAAGGTTTTTAAAAACGGTATGATAAAATAGTAAAATTTGGAGTTCAAAATATTTTATAGGAGAAATATCAAGAGGAAGTTACATAAAATATTTATTGAAAGTTTTAGCAATAACTGGTATTGGTGAACAATGGCAACTAGTGAGGAATGAAATGAATTTACAGAACCTCGAAATTCGACATGCATCTATGTTATTTTTAATGATACTATGACGCCATGGAATTTAACTATATTTGGGAAGGTTCATTTACACAATAAATAGAATAAGTGCAAAAATATTAAAATAACACAACTCTAATGTTAATCACAATTTGATATTTAAACTTATTTCTTGCCTGTTTCCTGGTAATCTTCCTCGTGATTTAGGCGTTCCGGGTTCAAGTCCCGGTTTGGGCATGGTTGTTCGTGTACTATCTGTGTGGCGAAAGAACGGGCTCCCTGTAAAAAGGGGCTGTGCAAGAGAATGTGTAGAGTGTATGGCTAAAGTGGCGTTCCAACTACCCGAATCTTCAGGTGAGCCACGCGTTCCCCCGTTTTTACCTCTCTTGCGGTTTCTCAGGTTATTTTGATGTCTGCGGAAGCACCCGAAGTTTTCCCGCAAATTGTCGGTAAAGTGTCCAGGGATCAAAGGACCCTGAAGAAAATACAAGAGAGTTAAAACGGGGGAACTCGTGGCATTTCGTTGGAACTAGGCTTACGTCGTACTTTTGATTCTAATTGGCGCTACTTCAAAAACAAGAGACGCTCATTCAGTT
>JAOUZG010031086.1:570055-634215 GCA_026289955.1 Argiope argentata
AATAATAATAATCTTTTAAGTCGAATTTCTTTAACAAATTAATCTGCATCACTTACCATTATGCAGGCGTTTTTAACACATTTGAAAAATAAATAAATCAAACGTCAAAATGATGCACAATCTTGAATGCCGAGTGGCACTCGACATCAGACTGCAAAGGGTTAAAATCTCTGATGGCAATCAGTGCGCTTATTTATACCATTAGTTGTATATTTACCAGCTTATTTCCTTTTTAGGAATTCGTGAAATTAAGGCTAGGCATAAGAAATATAATAGGAACACAACATCTAACAGCCAAAGGAGGTTTGTTTCACAACAAAACGTAAGACATTATCATGCAGTGCATGAGGTTTGAATCTGTTTTAACTTTCTTTAACACTTCTGAATCCAACTAATAAGTTATTTAATGCAATTAATATTTCAATTTTAATATTTTTATATTTGCTTGCTGTTTTAATATGTATAATCTTTTTCGGCTATTCTTCGCTTTATGAGTTTAGAGATAGATGATGGACCTTTCGGAATTGTTTCAAATTATGTACTCCATTTCCCCTTATCATCGAAACGAATTTTTTCTTCAGATTCGTTCTGTAAAGCGTTCGTAAAGGGAGTGAATGAGGGGGGGGGGTGTATTATCCCTTTGGCGGCTGTACGTCGCGATGTCTTTCACGCATTGCATTCCCAGAGTGAAAAGTCAAATAATGACATGTTTATCTTCTTACCTTCCTATTCACCATTGTCCCTGACCAGCTGTAAGGGGCTTGTGATTGTATACTTTCTCAGAAGTGGAGAGTTGTTAGGGGGGGAGGGTTTTCCTTGTGCTATTTCCGGTCAAAAGGCAGCTGCCCCGCCATCCTGGAGCCGAGATGAAACGTTGATTTCTTGAAATTTCTCCACATTTCGAGCTGTACAACAAGATAAAATCTTTTCATGGTATGTTGTTTCCGATAAGGGATTATCTCTTCTAACGAAAGGATAACATTTTATCTCACCGCTTTTAAATTTAATATTCACACTGCCCACACACGGAGACAAAGGAATCATTCGAATTCTTATCTTCAAAGAAAATAAGAATTAATTTTTGCAAAATTTAAATTTAATGTAAAATTAAGAGAAATTATTGTTGTTGTTGTTTTACTATAGAATGTAATGATACAAATATGCAAATTCGATTTCTAAGTGATCTTAAAATTCAAAATCATCTGTTTTCAAAAACAAATTTATTATTTATTTTGTTATTAATTAAAAAATATTTAAAATATATTTTACAGCAATATATTTTACTGTTTAAATGATGATAAGATCGTTTTCATTATTACTCCCGTTTTAATGTTTCATCCTGTCGTTTTACTTTCTTATATACAAAACATAGATCAAATATTATAGTTCTTAAAGGGGGGGACCTAAATTTGAGTTTTTGGCGAATTTCCACGTTTTAGATTTGTCCGAGTTCGACAAACACCATTTCTGCCATTTTGTCTATATGTGATAAAAATAATTAAAAAAAAAGCTTTGGGATAAATTGATGAAGTTTGGGATGCGGTCTGCATCAATTTTTTTATCTCTATCAAATTTTGGATGCTATTTATTCTTAGGAAGTCTGTTTGTCTTGCTGTTAAAGTACAAATAAATTCTATATAATGACAAAGCGCAATGATCTAGATAGATAAAATACCGTCCAACTTTATTATCACCAAATTTGAAGTCTCTCGCCAATGGGTTGCTAAATTGCCAATTATGGCAATCCGGCAATGGTGTAATCCGTTCTTTATCGCCAAGTTTAATCTTTCTTGTAATTCAATGTAATCTAATCTTTATCGTCAAATTTAAATCCGTCGTCAATGTGTTACTAAACCGTTTGCGATCGTTGACGAAGACGGTATAATACGTAAATACCAATTTTTTTAATGTTATCAACGAAGTAGGAAAAATAACAGAATCATATTTCGAAGACCTCATATTTTCTCAATAAGATAAAGAAATGATATATTTTCTGGCATTTTTTTTATATAAATTTATAAAAAAACATTACGTTTCGAATTTCCTTCTATCGAAAGTCTTTAAAGATTGAAGTTTTTTTTTTTTTTTTTTTTTTTTTTTAAATCTTGGATTTTCAAATCTAGAACAGTTTCTATATGCTGAACAATAACTTTCGAATAAAAAAAATTGTGCAATCTTATAGCAGTTTTAAAAAATGAAGCTTCGATTTCTTCCATAGAAGGATTATAATTTATATAATAAAAAAAGAAAATTGGTAAAAACCACTGCTTTAGTGAATCTTAGTGCAATACAAATGATCGGAAAAGCAGGAGTCTTTTACAGAAAGGCAAAAAAAAAAAAAAAAAAAAAAAAAACATTTGTTAGTAAATCATAGGTTTTTCTTATTATTCAGATCTACAAATGCCATTTTTTAATTTGGTTTTTTTATATTCAATTCAGTTTAATTATATATTTCTTATAAGTTGAAATTCTCTAAACGGAAATCATTAATAATATTGCAAATAATAATAATAATAATTTTAATAGTTTTAATTTATTTTATTGATAGTAATATTTAATAGTTCAATTCTTCTTTAACCCTAAATTTTTTTAAATAATTTTAATAATTATTTTTAGTTAGTATGAAAGTTACAAAAACTTGCAATAAATATTCTTTATAATGAATTTCCTATATACTGATTATTTTTTCTTCTCAGACATCACAAAATTATATTTCGGTTCGATATTTTTTTCCTCCTTTATCCATAATTAAAGGGGGGGGAAGTCGGCTTCCTTTGTCTTCAAGAATTCACACCGGAAGAGGTGAAATGATCTTAGTGGTTTGCGGCTTGCTTCACAGAAAATTATTACTAATTTTGCTCAATCGTAAATGAAACATAGAACTGCAGCATTAAAATTTTATCCTTGTTAATGAAAATTGTAAAATATTGTCTTTCCTTTTCGAAGAAAATTAAAATATTGTTACTAAGCCTTTGCATTTTTTCTTCTTCTAGTACTTCGCCTTCTAATCCGATTGTCGAAATGACTAAGAATTCTTTATGTTTAGAAGGCTTAGGGGGTTGTTAAATATGTTATTCATCTTTCCGTTGGCGTGACCTAGAAGTTTGAAGATGGCAAATGTCGTCCTCGACCTCTGATCCCAGTTTAAAGCCATGGGACTATCTTAAATGGGCCTCGCTTAGCTTTAAAACGGAGCATTAACATAACTATAAATTCAACCATTTCAAGATCATTAATTTTTTCGACGTCAGATTAGGACGTTAAAACAGGTTGCTTTCGTAGTAGTATTTAGAAGTTTTAAAAAAATGAAGCAGATGATATCTTATACTGCTCATTATAGTATTATACTCGTTATACTATTATACTATTTATACTCTTTTTATAATATTTTCAGTTAGTTCAGTTCAGTTGAAAATTAACAAAGAATGAAATAAAATAAGCCTTTTATCCATCTTGTATTATTCTTGTTTTTAACGGAATTAGTTAAATGTATATCATTAATGAAAAAAAAAATCAAATTACTAAAAGGTCCTTTTCATAAGAAATTTAAAAAAAATCTTGTAAGAATATTTACTGTAAAATGTATTCTTCAGTTATTAAATTTCATATGTTTGTTTTATGTTTGCAGAGATGGAATTTTGTTGATGATATTTTCTTCTTTATTTGTTATAATCAAATTCTGAAACTGGGAATTTATGCGTTATTGGTGCCAATTAACTATTTAAATACTTGTCTTTATTCTAAATCTTATCTCGTAACAATTTTTTTAAAAATCAAGATTTTTAATGTCTATTATCTCTGAATTTTGAGAAATTTAAAGAAATAATTATAATAATAATTACTCAGTAGAAAATAATGTAAAAAATTAAATACGTTTTTGTTGATACAGAAAGGAATTTTTTTTTAGCAAAAGTATCAATATCGAACAAAACAATCATACCAGTAAATATGTGGATTGTTGAAAACAGTAGAACGAAATTAATTACAATAAAAACAAAAACAAAAGAAAAAGAAAATGCCTACATATTTACTAAATATTCATATATATACGTAAATGTGATTAAAATTCTGATTTGAATTGAATATTTTTATCAGTACTTTAAGCTATAACAATTTTATTTGTATTCCATACTTTTGTTTTTAAAAGTTCTATTGGTTAGCATTCTAATAAAAGAAGATTCATCAAAGAATTTTAATTTTTTGATATATCAGACATTAGATTTTTTAGAATATTTGACATTAGATTTTTGTTTTAAAAATGAGAGTCTTTTTATATGTTGAGAAAAAAACTGAAAGGGTAAATAAAATTTTAAAAAACCCTCTCCTATTTCATCTTTTTTCTCATATTAATCCATTTTCAAATTAAATAAATGTACTATTATTTTGATTCCTCAGCATCCTATTAAGTTCACTAAACCTTTTGAAAAAAAAGAGCCGGCGAGAAATCAAATTAATAGTACCAAAATAATAGTAATATAACCGTTGTCTTTGTCTCTTATTATGCAAAGTAAATTTCCAGTCCTTCTTACTATCTGTAAATCGGCTGAGAAATACCGATTATTGTCAGGTAATATGATAAAAGAATTTGCTCTGTGGTCTGGTAACCCTATTTTCGAAGATGCGCAGTAAGCTAATTTTGTAAGTTCGCGCACCAACGAAGAAACCTCAAAAGTGTTACAGAACTCATTTCACTAGTACGGCGACTAAGCAATGCCGCATGCTTAGTAGATCATGATTTGTTGAAAGTTGACAATTTTCGGAAATAGTGTTTGTACAATGATTGTACGATATTTCATATGCTTCACTGTTATTCTGACTTTCCTTTGCAAAGAAGCATTGTCTTTATCTGGAGATTTTTATGCTGACAATGAACGTCAGCAAAGTGTGTTAGACAAACCTTTCACGAAAAAAGCTAGAAGAAATCTCCGTCACGAACTACTGAACTTATTGGGTCTAGAACACAGACCAAGGCCTCGCCGTACTCATCGTAAGGCGCATAGCCCGGCTAAGGATTATTTATTAAACGTATATCGTGCGTTTAAAGAAAGAGATGAAGACATTCAAAAATTTAAAGACTCCGAAAACGGGAAAGAAAATCGTAAAATTATGGAATCGGATTTTATTATGAGTTTTTTCCACAAGAAAGAAGGACGTGAGTATTTGATAATTTATTTGTAAAAAAATGTTTTATTAATTTAGACTGCATTTTGAGCAATGGATATGTTTGGTTAAGGACTATATATATAGCATTTTTGATTACATATATTTATTCGTAGTTTTTCGATGAATCCTGTTTCTTTTACAACTTTATTTTCGTTCCTTTTAAGAATTCATCCCGTATATTATGCTTTTAGTAATGAAAAGTGCAATTTAAACTTACTTTTCTAGAAATTTTAGGTTTATAAGTTATAAAACAAATGAGCCGTTTATTTTCCTTTTTGGATTTTATTTAATTTTTTTTTGAAAAAAAGATTTATGTTCATTGAATTAAAAAAAATATTTGAAAATCAATAATTGGAATCTCACATTTATTAAGCTGAAAAATTTAATGGTGACAAAAATGACTTGTAACATGTTTCATTAACTTTATTATTGAAATATATGATAATCTGCTTCTCGATGAAAACCTGCCACAAAAGCAAGAAAATGTTTCTGCTTTTTAAAAAAAACTTTGTAGGCAATGTAAACTTTCAATTTTGTCATTATTTACATCCAGTAATGAACGTAGGCATTTTATGAAGTTCCTATTTTAGGAATTGACCAATTTAATTTCACATGTTAAGGTTTTTTCACGTAAGAAGCAGTTACGGATTTCTTTTGGTGTAATATTTTATTCTTGTAAATTTGTGAAATGTATCTCTATTTATATATTTTAATTTATATACACATTGGGAAAAATGATTACTTAAAGTTATAGAATGCTTGAAAAATTGTCATAACTATTGGAATGACTTTCTTATTTATAAATAAGTTATTTTGATAACTTATAAAAAATAACATTAAAAGTTATTATTTAATAGGACCTTTCAAGTGGGAATTTCAAGTATAATGATTATTCGAATGAAAAATTAATTTTCTATATACTTTAAATAAATAATTATTAATATTTCAATTTTTAATAATGATTTTAATAATTAAAAATACTCAAACAGTCTTATTATTTTATAGTTCATAAAAAAAAACTGAGTTTATTGTGCAACTAGACTAAAAACTTTTTAATCGGCCTGCTTGTGCTCCTCTCCTCCCCTTAGGCCAGCGGCCCGGACTTCCGCCACTGTCCATACTCAAGAAATTCCGCAAGATAACGAAACGGGAAAGCAAAAAATGCACGTAAAGTTTTTGTAACCCTTAGAGATGTGCAGTAAACTAGTTTCAAGTGTTGGCGCAGCAAACGAGAAACTTAGAAATTCTTGAAAAACTTCTCCTTATGCTATTTGAGAGAGCAATGTGGAACGCAGGTGTATGTCTGGGTAATGGGATAAGTTGCAATTTGTTGAATAGTGATTAATTGCGAAATTAGTGGCTGCAGAATGGCTGCACGGTATTTTATATGTGTTGTTGTTATTCTGATTTACTTTTGTAAAGTTGTAACATCTTTATCTGGTGGTTTTTATGCTGACAATGGTCGTCAACAAAGTGTTTTATACAAACCTTTTACGAAAAAAGATAGAAATAATCTCCAACGAGAAATATTGCATTTGCTCGGTTTAGAACATAGACCGAAGCCTCGGCATGTGCATCCTGATTCACATAATTCGGCTCAGAATTATTTGTTAGATGTGTATCGCGCATTTAAAGATAGAGATGAGAAACAAGACGAAGAGAACCGAGATCGTAAACAAACTAGAAAACGGAAAAAAAATCGTAAAATCATGGAATCTGATTTTATTATGAGTTTTGTCAACAGGAATGATAAACGTGAGTATTTGATAATTTATTCTTAATTGGTGATAATTTTTTGAAAGTATGTTTTTGAACGATATCATAAAAGAACGAGATTTATTAATTTAATGGTTTTATAAGCACTTGGGCATTAAAGTTCTATAAAAGCACTTGGGCATTTAAAGTTCTTCAGTACTTTTCGATCTTTAACAATGTTTTGATACCAGATGTAAAATATCTTTGACATTTTGAATTTCAACTTGGGATAATCAATGATATTGTAAGTAAGTTAAATTTAAATGGATAATACTAGATAATGCTTACTTACTTATAATTGGAAATTACAGTAAAAAATTAATTGTATATTACTTTATTCTTATTCATGTATAAAATTTAGAATAATTCTTCAAGAACTAATTTTTTAAAGTTGCGTCTAATTGATACGAATAATAATGCTTAGAAATATAAGAAATGAAAAAAATGTTAGATATTTTATTTAAATTTTGGACATTGCATAATATTGTAAGCTGGTGATCAAACACTTTTGTAAAATGATTATAGAACAGAAGAAATTCTACTAAATGAAGTATGAATTGATTTATGCATTTTTTTCATTAAATTTAATAATTAGAGAAATATACTTTACTTTATTAGGCATTTCTTTTTTGTTTGATGGGACACAAAGAGAATGAATGGCAAAGTAAAATTCCTCTCAAAAGTAGTTGAGGAATTAATTGTCTTAAACAATTTAATAGTTCCTTAATTATAGATAAGCTACATTTTTTAAGAACCTTTCTGAAACATTTTCAAAGTTTTGGGCTGTCAAGGTATTACAAACCAATGAAAAAGAATTCGAATATGGGAATTCTCAAATTGTGTTATATATAAATTTACCTTCTTATAATATTACTATTCTATTTATTGATATTAAATGCCAAGCATCATAGTCTTATTCTGTAAAGTTGACAAAGCATTACTTCATTTTCTAAAGTTAATGCTTTTATTCATATTTTTAGTTGTAATAAATAAAATAAATAGTGCTAATAAGAAAATGGAAATGTTAATTAATAATAATACTAAATGATTGGAACTATAAGTGACATCATGAAATGAGAAAATGTGAAATATTTAGTGTTAAATATATTTAATTTTAATATCATACACTGAGTTGAATAATTCTTTATAAACGATATTAAAAATTTTTTTTATTGAGTTACTATCAGCTTTGTCATATGCAATTTTTATAATTGACTTTAAACTGACTTTATAATGAGCTAGATATTTGAAACTTTAATATAGTTCAAAAATAGGTAACAAAGCAATCTCAATTAACTTTTTTGTACAAATTTGCAATTGGTTTAAATATTTATTTATATTTATTACTTATATATATATTTTTATATTTGTAAACATTTATTACTTACTGTTGGTATCGTGTTAAATCGTTAGTTTAAAATCAATCTCAAAATTTCCCACACATAAGACTAAAAATATAAAATGTCTTCTATTACCATACAAATTTAATTAAAATTTATTATAAATAATAATTTTAATTTTAAAAATTATAGTTGCAAATTTTGAAAGCAGTCTGTATGCAGTTGTAAATCTGTGTGGGTTCTGGAGAAATTATTTTTTATTTCATGTTAAAGATGTGGTATATTAATTTTTTCTACATAATTATTTCCTTCTTTCTGCAACATATGTTGATTTTTTTAATTATGTTTTTTACAGTTCATAAATATCCTCATTTGCGTCATGAACGAGACAAAAGATATTGGTTTGATGTTAGTGAGGTTTCACAGGATGATGAAATTGTTGAAGCTGAATTAAGAATTTATCGGAATATGTCGCGACGCATATCAAACAAGCATCTTAAATACATATTGAGTTTATATTCTGTTAGAGAAGATGGGGTTCCTAAGTAAGTTCTTTTTTATTTGTATAATATATTATTTATTTAAAATTTGTTAACCATTTGAGTGCGGCGAAGCGCTATTGTGCTTCACTTACTGTAAAGGTAAGTATTCTTTTGCACTCAAACGGTTAATATTTATTAATTGTGCTTTTAATGGACAAGGAATTACAAGTCAATTATTACTTTTTAGTAATGAGCTGTACTGATTATGAAATTGATAAAATCATTAGATTTGAGCATCCTATAGCTATTAAGGTTGTAGAAAATTTTTCCATTCAATTATAACACAAGTTGATTACATGAAAAAAGCTGTGGGATGCATTGTTATACTCTGTTAGTTTATGGATGTATTTAAATACAGTATAAAATAACTGTTATAAAAGTATTTAAAAATAATTAATGCATTTGTATTTAAATAAGGTTTTAAACTCCAGTATTATATCTAGTTTATATAGGTGATGACTATTACTTAAATAATCATTACCCAAATGATTTTGAATCATCTGAAAAATCTTTGTATGAAGCAAATTTTGCTGCATTTTATAAAATCCAATAGATATGTATTATATTATCAGTATAGTGATGAATGAGGTTAGATGGATTAAATTAACCTACTGGTGTTTGGACAATTAGCTTGAGTTAGTTGTCAATATGGAGAAAATTACCTAAAGATTTCCTTATTGTCATTTGGTTTGTTATGTTGCTGCATTATGGCCGTCATTAATAATCATTATATCTTTATACATTGGAAACTATTTACATAAGTAACATTATTTAAGAGAAAAGAAAAAGATGAAACTTTTTGAAAATATAAGTTATTATTATCTAAAAATATTTTAAATGTATTCTTAATATGCTTAGAATATAAATTAGTTGTTTATAATATTTTGCCTTTTCTGCGCTTCTAATAGATTGGATTGGCAAATATTAATTAAAATATTATGTAATATTGAGTTAATTATCTTTTGTGGTAATAAATAAAATTTTTTAGAATAATGTTCTTTCTTATCATGAAAAATTAAATGTTAGTATATTAACTATAATTTGTTAAAATAAAAAAATATATAAATAAAGTACGTAATTTAATACAAATTATGATATTTGTGGATATTTACAGCCCTCATGTTTGATCATTAAGTTTATAAGAAACAAGACCTAGATAGTTGCATTTTATATAATGGAACTTGGCATAATCTAATAATTGCTTATAAATATAATAAATTGGAATATAAATATACACAAGTACATAGATTTGTATTTGTATCTCTTTAATCCTAAGAAATTATATATTTTATTCTAATTCATAAAGATAATTCACTCTTACCCATTGAAAAACATGTTTATTTGTAATGTTTCTTATTATTAAACAATTTTACTTTTAAAAAATCTGTTTGCTTGACATGTAAATTTAAGTATTTTGATTTAATCTAAAGATACAGAACCTGAAAGCACTGAAAAAATGATCCTTAATAATAAAACATTAAAGATATAAATATAAAAATCATATAATATTGTCTTTTTGTTGTTGTTATTAATATTATAGCTTTATTTCTGATATTAAGAATATAGTATTCTTTATATCTCTATCAATTGAAAAATTATGGAATAAAAAGTAGTAAGTGTATATTTTTTTCTGTTAAATGTAATTTAATAAGGATGTTAATTATATTAATAAAATTATTTATCATATCAAGTGTTATAGTTATTCAGATTTTTAATATAAATAAAAAAAAGTTCATTTAAAAATTCTTTGTTCTCTTTCATTTTCTATTTGCTTTCTAAATTATAATTAACTCTTTGTACTTATACATTTGTTTTTGTTTTACTGAATTTTGCTCAGCTAAATGTTTTGTATTTATTTATAATCTATTTTTCAGTGCAAACACTTTAGAATTGGCGGATGAAATTGTTATATCAAACCGTGCAAATGGATGGTTAGTATTCAATGTTACTGGCCCTGCTGTTAAATGGATATCATTTGGAAAGAAGAATCTTGGATTATACATGAAAATCAAAGAACAAGACTCTAGTAAGATGAAATGAAGTATTGTGTTAAACCATTTAAATAGTATTAGATTGCAATTCAAATAATAAAATATATATATAAAGATGCTAATAATTATGGTTAAGAAAATAATTTCATCTTTTAAAAAATCATGTAAGCATCATAATTATTGCAATTATTTTCTTTTGCAAATGATGTAGCTAAAAAATTATAGCTGAATTTTCATTTACACAATGTAAATAATGGTACCTTTAATATAAACAATATTTTAATAATTTTTAAACATTGCTTAGAAACTAACCATAATGTGATTCACTTTTTGTAAATTAAATACCTTTTAAAGAAGTAATCTTATTAAAATGTTAATTTACTGTTATACTTAAATGGAAAAAATAATGAAGTATTTTATACATTTTAAGAAGTAAAATCTTTATTACTAATAAAAGAAAATGTGTGTATATATTGGTACTTTATTGGGTAGACCATTTGATTTTAAGGTAATAAATTGCGAACTTATATACTTTGAACTTATATACTTGAAGCTGGAGATGGAAATATACACTTTCGAGGGATTTTCATTTTCAAATTTTAATGTTTCCCTTAGCTTTTGAAAATATTGAAATATCTTAAAATCATTATTTTTTTTGAGCAATATCAGTTTAATTTTCCTAAAAATTTTCTTAAATAATAAAAGTTTTAAATTAAAAAAAAAAACTATGTAACTTTAAACAATTGATTTTATTGTTTTAACAAATACATACTTTTGTGCTCTACTTTCATTGTTGAACACTATGGAAGAATGTTGCTGTTTGAATAGTTTCCATGACAAATAGGAAAGTGAAATTACAATAATACTATGAAAGGCTACATGCAATCAGTAGGACATTGACCTAGGTTGATTGTCCTTATTTTTTAATGTTGCAGGAGCTAATTCCATCTGGAAGTATCATTTAAACAATAAACAGAGTATGTATTAGATAATTAAAATAAAATGGCCTTTATTTGTATCACAATTCAAAGTTTTAAAAGCTTTTTTTGGAGAGAATCAGAAAGGAAAAATGAATGCAAAATTATACGTAATAGATTAGGTTGTTGTCAGTTCCTTGAAGTGACCAATATAGAAATAAATAAGATTTTAAAATCCATGTTTATGTGGAATAAATAAAATTATATTTTTGAGGAATGTATGTTTACTCTGATGGCGAATTCATTAGTTCAAAAAAATTATTCATTCCCAATAAAATCTATATTTTTATACGTTGATTATATTTGATTATTAAAAAAATTACTATTTATTCTATTTTGGCTTTAAATCGGATATAATTATTTTAAAAAAAGTCATGAATTTCAGTATTTAGTTCTTTTTTAATGATTTTTATATGGTTAAAAAATTTGACTAATGTATTAACTGATAATAAGTTTCGTATGATAATTTAACTAATGAATGTTTCATTTAAAGAACCAAAATATAACTAGAGTTTAAGTTGATGAAAAAGTTATGCTTATACGTTTTTTAATAAGAATTTGTCATGAAAAGAATTCTTTTCTAGCCCGTACATTAGATTCTCATGAAATTGGTTTGAGCTGTTCAAGGGGTTCTGAAGAATATCAGCCATTTATGGTTGTATACTTTAAATCACATGACAAGCCTCGAGTGCGCCGATCAACAAAAAGTCAAAAAGATGATAGATATTATGACCATGAAAGTTATAACCCTTATTCAGGTGAATGTTTATAATTTTTTAAAATTTGTATGTAGATTTTATTAGTAACTTTTAGAAAGTTTTTAAAAAATTATTTTATTGCAATTGAATTTAAAATGTTGAACTGATTTATTTTGAGTTTAGAGGGTGGATAAAATTTAAGATTAATCTTTTTTTAAAAAAATGTTTTACAGAATTTTATTTAACATTTCTTTTATTGTAAGTCAAATATAAAATATTTTTAGTTATATGCTAGTTAAAAAAAAATCTTAGTTTGATTAAATATTATATTTGGTGTTTTAACAGATGAATATCTTGATTCAAGATTTCTCTTTTAATATATCAAATACAAAGTCTTACATTATTATAATTGCATAATAATATTAAGATAATCAATTTAGTAATTTTAGAAGTCATTATTATTGTCATGTAAATGGTGTAATTAAAATTTTTTTGCTCTTTAGCACATTGTATACTTTTACATCCCCTTTTCCTTTTGAGAGAAACTGTTTCACAATGTTAACAATGTAATAATAACTTTTAATAAGTGGAGAAATAGATTAAGAATAAGTTATGATTGTTGTAAAGCTGCAAGTGTGAGTATATGTTTGTATGTACACACACATTAACTGAGATGAGCATACCATTCAATATTTTATATTATTAAAATTTGAACTTTGTTGAGCATCAAACAAGAAAGGTCTCTGTTATTGAATAGAGAAACACATTATTAATTTGGTTGGTGAGTGCTGAAAGCATTTTTATGATTTTAAAATCTTAAAAAGTATATTTTAAAAATCTTTTTTCATCCTTCTGTTGGAAAGTAATTAACATGTTATACACCTGGTGTATATATGTAGTATATTCCATTTTAATTTTCAATTGAAAGTATTGTGTCGAGACGTGTCCAAAAATCATATTGAAAACACATGTTGAAGTCTTTAAATTTTGGTTTTATTCAATCTCGAGAATCACGCTGCACAACACTACAGCAAGTTAAAAATTACAAGGTGTAAAAAGGAATGAATCAACTATCTCTGGTCTTGCGTACTAGTATATTCTCTTAAATCACACAATTATAGGTTTCTGACAGGAACTCGGATACATTTGACCTTGACAAGAGAAGCAGGATTATTTTAAAAGAATCTATTTTATATAAGTGATTTATTATTTATCTAAGGAATGCTCTAAAAGAATATTTACATCAGTGATTTATAATCCATCTATTTGATACATGGACTCAATTGTAACATTATCATTTTTTTAACTTCAGCATTTGGGGCACAAATTTCAAAAACTTCAAAGACTTTCAATTTTTCATGACATATAAATTTCTAACCAAACTTTTAAAATATAAATAATTATCAGATTTAAAAATGTAACTCAATAAAAGAAAATTGAGTACGTTTACTTAGAGTTTTATTTAGAGGGTCTTAATAGTTGCTTAACCCTTTCTTATAAGTCAGTATAAGCAGTAAATATTTTATAGTTATTGCTTTTAAGCATAATATTATTGTGGCAATAATGACATTCAGATGTAATGTGCTTTATTTTTGTAATATTTACACTGTCTTTCTGAAAATATCATTATGTAATAATGAGGTTTTCTGTTTAGGAAATTCTCAATATGTATCAACATTTACTATAAAAAATTAGTATTATTGATACAGGAAAACTGCTGAGAATTTCATACTAAAGATTGGCATTTTTTGGTTGTATTTTTCTGTACCTGTTTGGTTGTATTTTTCTGTATATAAGGGGGCAATTAATGTACTGCTGGAAAGTTTACTCAGGAAAATAAAATTCCAACTTGATATTGCTACACCAGTTGCCCATAAGTGAAATAATAATAATAATCTGAAAGTAGCTATATTGCCCATAAGAAAAATGTTAATCCCATCATATTGTATCTTTATTAGTATTAAAATATTCTAGAAAAGGAAATTGAATTTGTTTGTTGTAATGTTGTTTATGTGACTCTGCATTGGTCAATTTAAATAATGAATAACATCTTCAAATTTGTTCTCTTTTTATAAGTCTTCATACTTGAATCGTGCCATTATACGAGTATCAGGGAGTGCAATCCTTGCTGCTGAAACATGTTTCATAATTTCAAAAGCATTTCATAATTTGTCTGTTGTAGGACAAATTACTTTCTTTTTATAATTACAAACCTACTATATTTGTGTACTTACTACTAATTCATAGGCAATACATTGTAAATCGCTTCTTATTAATGCTATACTCATTTCAGTTTCTTATTAAATGCTATACTCATTATATCTGATTTGACTCATGTATTGTTTAACTCCTGTGCAGGGTAGGAAATATATATGTATATTTATTATCCAAGTCTTGATTACAAAAGCTGTTTGAGTGTTAGTGCATATAAGTTATTTTAATTATGTGTCATCAATAAAAATTTAAAAATAAAACTTAATGAAAGATTTTTTTTTAATGATTGATATGATTGAATGTAATTAGTATTTTAGTATGTTTCAAAATAATAAATTTTGGAAATGACTGTTGAATGCATTTTCTTCATTTAATGGAAAGTGAATTATTTCTAGAGAAGTTTCTTTTGTTTATTTATTTTGATTATTAGGCAATTTAATAAAATTTTGTAAATTCTTAATTACTGATTTTTTTTTTTTTCCTTTCAGGTTACAATGGTCGAGACAGATATCATTCAAAACGAAACTGTCAAAGATGGACCTTGTATGTTAGTTTTAGAGATTTAGGATGGGAGGTAAATTAATACTTATGTTATTTTATTTTTATATTCATTGTTGCTTTTTATTTATGTTAATCTATTATGAAAGTTTTTAAATTTTGTTATCAATTATACCCCCTTCTCATTTATAGTACATATGCATAATATATCATTTCATACTTTCTGTATGAGGTTAAATGATCAGAAAGCATACCTGTTATTATTTTTTCTTCTAAAATTCTTTCAATTTGTACAGATATTCAATATTTTAGTTATTGAATAGCTTTAAATACAATTTTAAAATCACTGTTCAGTTATTGAATGTTTCTATATAAGTTGTATTTATAAATTTTCTTTTTTTCTATTGATCTTGAAATATTCTATATCACTTTACTTTTTTTTGTTGCTATAAACTTCTGCAATTGTAGGGGAGGGGGAAAGAGAGATTTGAAACATTATTCTGAAATATTGTAACATGTAATGTTTGAGGCTTAATTTGCCCATGTTTCATTTTATTTTTAAAATTTGTTTTGAATTATATACTCGTGATAGTGTGTATATAAGGAATTGGTTTGATATGCATTTATTGCAAACTAGTTAAATTATGTAAGTATTGCTGTGAAATGTGCTTAAAAATATTTTTTAAATCTTTTAAAATTAGAAAACAAATTCATTGAAATAAAAAATGACAAACTGTAAACCTTATTGTGTTTATTTGGATTTTAAAATTGTGTGAAAAAATAAGTATTACATAAGAGTATATAATACAGGATACTAAAATTTTGATTAATTTATGATTAAAAACCAAATTGAAATTGCAAAAAACACGCCCTCTTCCTAGTGAACACTTACCATCTAAGAAGTAAGGACATATCAGATTTAATACTCTTCAATTATGTTTTACATTACATAATTGAAAAACTTTATGATCTTTGCTAATATGCTAGCTTATAAACATTTTAATTTTATAATGATAGGATTCAGTATAAAAAGTATACTGCAGTTTCTGTTCATACTGCTAAATAAAAATGTTTGTCTGCATCTCTGTTTTTTATAAATCCCTTTGATGCAAGAACTTGAAAGGTTTTTGTACATTTAAGTACAGAAATAGGCATTACATAAAATAAAATTTATTGCATAAAATAAAAAATTGAATGTGTATGCATGTACTCTAAGCACTTGTAGAGAAAGAAGTAATATTCATTAGAATTTGTTCTGTATTAAATTATATAAACTATTAATTATACAAAGAGAAAAATGATATTTGACATTTAAATAATAGTTCGATCATTTTGAATTTTATGATTTTGATTTTTTAAAAATTCTTTTATAGAAAAAAAACTTGCTTGACATTTCAATTATATTTAAGGAATTTTGAATTATTTTTCATGAAATTACCCCCTAGATATTTTTTAAATAAAAAATAATTTTATTTAAAAGATTGTTAAGTTCTGGATTGGAGTTACATTTTCTATTTACAAACTCATGTGAATCGAAAAGATGTTTTGCCTTTTCTGATAGTATAGAATCTTTCAAATGTAAATAAACACTAAAATACAATCTTATGGATATGGTTTTTAACTATGTATCAGATAAAATTGCGTTCACTGTTTCCTGCTGGACAGATTAATGAATTGTTTCAAACTAAGTTGATTAATTTTTTATTTGCTTACAAATTGAAGAATCTGCTGATAAAATTTCAACAATTTAGAGTTGCTTTTTTATCATTGAAATTACTGTTCACACTTTAATAATTCTTGATTCAAGTAAAACACAAATTTTATTTAGTACAGTTATTTTGTTTTTGTTTTGCATTGTTAGAATTGGGAGTGAAATATAAATTCTGTATAGTTTGTTTGATTTTGATATACATATTGAACTTACAGGGATGATTTTCAAAATATACATAGTATCAAACTTAATTTTACTATATTCAATGTAAAAAAAGAAAGATATTTTTCTCTGAATTCTATGTTATTTTAAAAAATGAAATAAAATTAAAAATAGCATTAATTTTGTTTATCACTCTAAAATAATTGACTTGTTTTTTAACCTTTTAAAATACAAAATCTCCTTGTATTAATTGTCTTGAGTTAAGTAAAAAAAAATTAATGTCATTGATAAATCTAGGTTGATTATTTAATTATAAAATTATCAAATGTAAGATTATTTTCTTTCAGCTTATATATTTTTTGTATTTTAACGATAACTATATCCTAACACATTGTGGCATGGAAAGTTCCATAACATTAGTTTTTGTTATGTTAACCAATTAGTTTATGTTAACCAATAACTTTCATTGAACTTATTGCTTCCTCTGAACTCTTGAAAATATCTCGATAGTCAAACCTTTGTATATTCTTTGTATAGTTTCAGAATTGATGACTGTCCTTATAAAAACAAATTTTTACACTTAAACAAAATTTTTATGAATCACTTCTTACAGAAGTGTAATTTAACCATTACATAGAACAAGTGGAGGGGGTTATCCTTCAGATTATTTTTCTGGTTTTGTGTGTTAAAGCATTTTAACTAACTGGGATTAATTTTGGGCATTTAGAATATCTATTTTGTTATTATTGCAACTTTAGCTGATATTCATTTGTCTTGATCTAGTATTTTATGAACAGAAAATTATATTATATACTTGTGCATCAACCAAAATAATCAATTAAATTATCAAATTCTTGATTACATTGGTGAAAAGTCCCCCCCCCCCTTCTATTCTTCTTTGTTTCTTGTGTTATCAGAATAAATAAGTTCCTGTAAACTTCATATTACCAATATGTATGAGATTTTTATGTTCATTTCAAGCTGTTTAGTATTGTAAGTAAGAAGTGGAATATTCATAGTTCATCTAATCATAGACCAAAATTGCAAGTTCATCCCCAATATTTGCTCTACTTATAAAAGAGTCATTAAAGTGTAATTTGATGTTCATCTTGCTGTAGTTGAATGCATCTATTGTATGCACTACTGATATATTTGCCAATATATAATTTAGTTCCTCTATGTTTGGGTGATTTTTCAAAGGAATAATTATTTTTACCATATCTTTTATCTTGGATATATGAATGCTTAAACCACTTCAGAGTATTATTCTTATGTCAGTCTCATATTCAAGATTGGAAGATAGTATTTTGAATTTAAATTCTATTGAAAAGTCATTAGGCATGTAAAGGTGGTGCAAAATAATTGTTAAATTTGTTTTTGTCAGCCAAATACTGTCACTTTGTTTTAGCATGTTAGTTGTGACTGTGGAGGGACTCAAGTTTTCTCTTTGTCCGTTCTTGACTGAAAGTTTAGATATCCATTTCAAAGTTAAAAGTTTATTTTAGCTGCTTAAAAAAAAACTTCCTGTCTCTTGGAAAAAAGAATGATAATTAGTAAATGAAATTGAAAATTGGACCAAAGCATAATAGGTAGCAGACTTTATTGAGAGCTCAGTTGAAGATTTTAAATTTTTAATGTTGGAAAAATGCTTCAAATGGAAGGAAGAATGGCATTTTATGTTATTTGTGTCAATAAAAGTGCAGTAGAAAAAAGTATATAGTTTAAATTTTTATGCAATTCCATGTCTAATTGATTAAATATTCTTGAAATTTTAATATTTTACATCCAATGTTTTAATAAAAAAATAAATTTCATTGTTCCACTAATCTTTATTATAAAAAATGTTAAATAAATTTTTATTACTAAATTATAAATTGGCTATTATAACATCTTTTTTATAGGTTACAAATTTTATAAGTCTACAAAAAATTTGTAAACTATAAAAAAGATACAATCCTTTTTTGTAAATGCTTTTTGTAAGTAATTTTTTTTAAAAGATTGAAATGGCTTATCTACGATAACTATTAGTTACTTTGTATAATCTCAAATATTGTTACTATTTCTTCTTATAAAGTTTTTTTATGAGAATTTCTTTATTGCTTTTACCACTCTTGATTGAAATGCTTTGCAATATGCCATGCCTATTAGTGCATTCATGGTGTAAATTGGAAACTCTGTCTACAAAAGTTATTATGCTTTTGAAAATTTTCAAGGTAACTAAAGTTCACTTTCTTTTTTTCCCCATGGTAACTAATTTGGTTGAATTTGTTAGAACTTAATAGTTGAGAAGCTATAAAACTTTAGCAGATTTTTAGAAAATATGAACATCAATATTTGAATGTTGAAAGAATTCATCATATTAAGAAAAATAATTTCTTTATAAAGTGGAATTCATCATATTAAGAAAAATAATTTCTTTATAAAGTGCAAATGCCATTTAAAGCCAAATTATGTTGAAAATTTTATTTAATAATTATTTTATTAGATAAATATTTATTGCATGGGGATTCTACTTTATTCACCATTTCTTAATTAGAATTATTTTATCTCATTGTTATTATATACTAGCCGCCCTTGGCGACCAGTCGGTTCGCCAGTATTAATGCTCGCTAAAATTTTCATATAATATTTTATTTAGCTGTGTCTCATAACAGGTTTTTCATCAAAATATTTTTAAACCAAACAAATTTTGATAATCATATAATTCATTTATAGTACTATTTTCTTCAGATGTTCTGTTCATTGTACTACTCATCTTTCTCTTTCTATCCGAACAATGATTGTCCCGGAATTGATATTTTACTTAAATGGTGGAGGGAAAGGTCTAAAATTCTACATTTTCATAGAATAATGAGATTCAAATTTTCATAAATGTAAACAGACTAAACAATAAAGACAATTGGTTTTTAAGAGATGCGAAAGTTTAAAAAAAGCTCGGAAAATGCCGCGCACAGAGGAAATAATATTGATACACACACATCCTTCTTTTCTTTTCTTTTTTTTTCTATCCTTTTTTTCTTCACTAATTTTGTTTCTACAAATCCTATTTTCACTTTGTTATTCTTTTTTTTTCTTCCGTGCCGAAATTTTATTTTGAGCAGGCATAGATTAAATATTCATACAGACTAATAATAAAAGCAGCTATTTTGTTTCTTTTTTAAACATCCCGTTATCTATGAATGTAAAACCAACTGACTTCGCATATTTCTTTCTAAACAAATCATAATTTATTACTTCCTGCTATCTCACTCAGTTGGCTAGGGGGAAGGAAATGCAGATTTTTGGCGGGAAAGTTAGAAAAGTGTCGTTTTAACTATTTTCCTCGCAGTGTTTTCATTTTTTCTTTCCATAAGAACCATCCTCGTGTCTTAACGAAACTATTAAACAAAAAATTAGCCGAATCGGTCGAGCCGTTCTCCAGTTTTGCGCTTAGCAACGCATTTCGAGCTCCATTTTTATTATAATAGATAATTTATTGTTTTTAATATTTTTTTTATAATGCAAAGAATTAATTTTTACTACAGGATTGGATTATTGCACCAGATGGATATGCTGCCTTTTATTGTCAAGGAGAATGCTCGTTTCCTCTAAATGCACACATGAATGCAACTAACCATGCAATTGTACAGACATTAGTTCACCTTATGGATCCCTCGGTTGTCCCGAAGCCTTGCTGTGCCCCCACACAGCTCTCACCCATCACAGTACTATACTTTGATGACAATTCCAATGTTATTCTCAAGAATTATAAAAATATGGTTGTGAAGTCTTGTGGATGCCATTAAAGGGCCTTATGTACGACAGTCTGGAATGCGCAACATAAGGCAATTGAGAATGTACAAGATCTCGCAAACATGATGAAATGGTAGTTTTTGGCGAGAGTCGTGTTGGGGCCAAGTTGTGATCTAATGTTGCAAAAGTGAAATTGGTGTGTGAAAAAAAGGATTTAAAGATAAATTGGAGAATTCATTTTACTTTAAAAGTTATTCAGCAGTTATTTTTTAGAAATCTTTTGTTTATGAGGTACTAGGTTATATTTATTCATGTATTATATAGCATTCATTAGTTATTTTAGATATTTTTCAGTTTCTTAATTGCTTTTAAGAACTAGTTTTTTTTTTTTTAAAATTTAGAATTCATGTGTTATAAAAATTCCTGCAATGAAATTTACTGTTGGTTAACTTCATTTAAAATTGCTGTATGCCTTGATTGTTTTATCATTCATTTTATTGTCATTTGCGATATTGTGCCAAATAATAATTCTTGAGAATAACATTAAAATATCTTGTTCATTAATACTTATTGTCCAAATCCAACAAATTACATTCTCGATTCTGGAAAAGAAAAAAACAACCTTTCATTATTATTCCATAGTGTGAAATGTATTAAAACGACGTTTCATATTTATATAAAGTAATTTTTAATTGCCAGTGCCATATATTTCTAATCCATTTCCTTTACATTTTCGGTAATTTTGAGCTTCTTATTTAAGTGTAATTTTAATACTTAATTTTCTTTCCTATTATTGTTGTTTCTTGTATGATATATTTGCTTATCAATTAAGTAAATTTTTTGATTTTTACAAAAGCAAAAATTAACATTCTTTTAAAAATAATAGTAAATATCTAATTCTTTTTCATATCTCGCACATGCATTAGACTTAGATTTCTTGAAAAATGTACGAAAAAAATGAAATATTTATTTCAAATTTCTTCTGAATTTTTCTTCCCTTGCTCTTGTTAAACTTTGAATATGGAAAGAGATAGTATTGCTTATTAAATGATGACATTCATATTTGATGTACTTTTTACTCAAGTTTGCTTTTGTATATTGTAAATAGTTTGTATAATTTCTGTTTTTGTTTCTTAATTTTTGGTTTTTACTTAATTGATTTCTTTATTCACTGAAAAGGAGTTTTTTTTCCAACTTACATAACCATCAGTTATTTTATTGATTTTTATTAATATATATCTTTTTATAAAACTACTTGCCCTGTGGTGCTATTTGTTTAATCTTTTAATTTTCTTAAAATAATTTTGAAGAAAGAATACAAAAATGAGTAGTTTTGAATATTTGCTCCTAAAAGTGATTGCTCCTTTGCAACTGTATGAATAACTGCTGATAATACAGATAATTCAATTTCTTTTTTTCATTTGCTTTTGTTTGTTCATCTAGAGGAAACATTTTCTTTCTTGCTTAGAATCAATTAGGATTTTTCAGCATAAATCTGATTTATTTTATTGTGTTTTTTCCCTCTTGGTATTTGTGTCATATTGTTAAGAGCTTAATATTTTTATTATGATGTTCTCCTTTCAGGAGATACCATGGATTTGTAAATTCTTTTAGTTACTTTTGAAGTGGTACAAATTTTGATTATGTAAAACTTGCTCTTAGTAAAATGTAAATACGTTACCTGAAAAAAAATTACATTTTTATAATTAGATTTTTTAAAAACTGAAACATAAATCAAAATATTTAAAGAGAGTGAGTTTTGAATATGATTGGAAGCTATAATTTGCAGATTTTCCAATCTATAAAGTTTCTATTCTACAATTTAATGACATTGGTTTTCATTTTAAGTTTTTAATGAAATTGCATGTATTACTTTTTTATTCAATGCCAAGCTCAAGTATTTCGCATACATTCCATTTTTAATGCATTCCATTGATGTAAATGAATTCTGTGTGAATGACGTTTTAGTAATGATAAGATTTGATCTATCAAGTTTTTTGAAGAATGTATATAACATTCCTCAATGATATGGCTTGCATTTAAATATTTGCTTAGTGTAATATTGCTGTGATAATTGACTTTTAACATATATTTTTAACACCTGCTATGTAAGTAAGCTGTTTTAATTCAAAATCTATTTTTGTACAATGTTTTGAATCTCATTTTGTAATAAATAGTTATTAATTTTATGTTTTGGATGTGTTATTTGATCTGTTGGATATTTAAAAAAAATCACTAGAATCTTAAGAAGAAAACTATTTTTGTTGATTTTGAAAGATCTGAGGACTTTGGATCAACTTCAGAATAGATAGATTATTGGTATGTTTAATTATATTTGTAAAATAATTATAGTTGCTATTAATAGAACTATGACATTTAATGACGTTAAATTCAATCAAGGGTTTTAAGTTATTTTTGTTTCATTTCATTGTAATTTTTTTTCACTCCATTTCTTTTACTGGTTACAGAAACTTTTTGAACCATGAATATGAAGAAAATAACAGCAAAAATAAATGGATTGTATGAAGTAATCAAGGTATATAAAAGTCAAAATTGCTGTTTGCCATTCTTACTTATTGTTATTAATTAAATATTACATATAAGGCTATTTTTTTTTCTGGTATTAACATCCATCTTTTGATTCTTATTTTCTGCTCACTGCTTTGAGCATAGCTTTATAAGCAGGTAAAATCTTTTTATCATAATTGCGAATTAAACACTTGATAGTAATAGTAAATTTTTTGAACAGAAAAAGGAAAAAATTCAGTTTCAATATATTTGTAATGATTGTAAATTATTCTATCTTGACTTTTTAATGCATTTTCCTTACAGCTCTTAATACGATGGTTTACTAATTTTAGGGATCTAAACTTGAATTCTTAAAGACTGTTGCACTTTTTAATGTATAAAATAGTTCGGCTTTTGATGCATTTTCGATATGCTTATATTTACCAAATATCATTAATTTTTTAGAAGATGCCTGTAAACTTTAAATAAATTTTATAATGTGATAACCAAAGTTATATATTAAGTGAATTAACATTGTTTTAAAAAGAAACACATAAGCATTGTTTCTGTAAAATAAATATAACATTATAAATGAGAGTCAATATTATTTTCTTTCATTCCACACTTCTGCTAATGCAAATTCATTTTTGTTTTTATTTAATTGCAATATAGATTAGAAAGATCACAGATTATATTGAATTGTGAAATATTCATTTCCATGCAAATGTTTGATGTACAATAGATAACCCATAGAAAAGTAATTGATGCTAATGAAAATATTTATCTTTATTAAGCTGTATAAATATCTTTTCAAAGAAATATTTCAATGCTTAGTTAGCAAATACCATATATAAGGCAAGAATTTTTGGAATTTCTTTTATACCTAAGCTATGTTGGTTAACTTATTTGCAAACCCGTTAATCTGTCAAAAACTTGGGTGAATTTTTGTGGCTGACCATATGCAATATATTATCAAGTACAGCACTACTTTTTAGTTCTGAAGTTTATTCTTTGTAAGTTTTAGATTAACTAGCTTATTATTGTGTCTGACTGAGGATTTATTAAGAAATACAGAGTTACCATGCTGTATGTACATGAAAAATTTCAATTGCGTTCTTGTTTGTCATTTCGTTTCCACACACACAAAAAAAATTCTTCTGAAAAGACTACCACCTGTAGCTTGAAGTTTGCTGATGAGGATTTTACTTCGCCCTCATTCTTCAATAAATAAATAGTAAGGGTCAAGAATTAAGACTAGCACATATTCTACTGATCATATACAAGATAACAAAAATATATAATAGCTTTTGATTGAGTCACTAAACTTAGATAAGTTCTTATCTTAATCAGTTCTTGCAAGAATATTTTATAAAAGATTTTGCATGACAGATAAGAGAGAGAGCATCTTTCAATAAGAAAGTAGTGAGCATCATTAGCTATTATTAATTTGTATAAGTAGCTTTTGAAAAAATGCCAGTGTTGGTAGCAACTAAATAGTCAAATGAAGGTGTTATATGAGGTTTATTTACTAAGTTTATAATGTTCTGCAGTATGGCAAAATAATACCGGCACTTGCAGTCATTGTTGTAGAGATTAGAATGTAATAATAGACTACAAATGCCTCTGTTTCTAGCCTCTGGCAATCAAAGACTATTTTTTGCATATCATTGCAATCAAAGACTATTTTTTGCAAGCCAAATTATAAAGTAGGAAATACAAAATGTCAGATATCATTTTCACTTGGAAAACCACTGAAAACAATTTTTGGGTGAAAAAATTGTATGATGTCTCTCGTACTACTTGCCCAACTTACAGCAAGAGTTAACTATTGATTGCAAAACAATATCAATAAACAAAAGGTTTATGTTATTTAAGAAAACTTCCATTTGAAGGAATCTCCTCCCACTTTTCTCGATTGTTGAAGTTTCGAGAAGGGTATCATATAGAAAAGTGTATTCAAATATTCAGAGCTTGAAGGCTTTGATCTAGATTCCAGTCCATGATTTTGGTCTGTGAAGAAAATGAAAGGTCTTATCATTTACTATTTCTGTCATATGTTATCAAAATTTAAATAATAATAATAAAACTATATTCTGAATCATAGTTAACTTCTTTGGAAACTTCATTTTATACAGCATGATAGCAGACAATATATTTGCATTTCAATGAAAGAAAATGCATGATTTTATTGACATTTTATTTTTCCAATGGTGATTTATAATAGGAAATCAAAAAGAACATATTTTTCTTCTATTTTAGGAAAAAGGAATTGTAAGGTGAGAGAACTTTCTGACTTTGATGTAATATTGTATTAAAATTCGTTTAATTTAAAAGTTGACTTGCTAAGTTTCAGTTTTATAAGTCTGCAGTTGAAATTTCATCTTGTACTTCAAGATTCACAAATGAAATTAGTTCCATTTTTTAAAAATTATTTTTAACACTACAGTTAGACTACTTCTTGAGTTATTATTCTTATTACATTTCTCCTTATTTTAATACACACAATGACTGTCTGATATTTGCCTCAAAATATAGATTTTATTTTATTATTATGGCAAAAAATGCAATGCAATTAAAAGATAAATTATCCTTTCACATGATATCGGAGGATATCCTTTCTTTTTTAATAAATATTTAAAAATTAATTTGTTAATTAAATTACTTAATTAGTAACTTAAATTAATCAAATACAAATATTAGTCAAATGCACATTAAAAACAATGTTAGAACAATATATCATAGTAGTTTGAATGTGTTGATCAGCATTCGATTTGGATGTGCTACTAGAGTTCTGGATAATCTTGCGAAACATAGTGATATAACTGGCGACACTTTAAAAAATAAACGAAGATTTAAAAACTCTTTTTTTATGAAATATATATTTTTTAACTTATAGCAAGAAAAGAAAAAAAGGTTGTTGAATTAAAAAGGTTATGTAAAACATAAAAGCATGGCAATCCTTATGAAAGTGCTACAAAAATCAAGAACTGTGTATCCAATCGGATAAATATTCTGAAATGCTCTATATTTTGAAATCCTTCGAAGAACCAAATCCAATGATTGCATCATTAGAAATTTTTGCTTCTCAAAACACTTGGAAAAAGAGCAGTGACTTTATTTGCTTTAAGGGGTACATCCATAAATATTTCATGTGTTTAACCTGTTCCTTTAAAAGATCGTATTCAATTTTCTGTTGCAATAAAAATCTTTAATAATAAATGAAGAATTAATTCCTTATTTATATAATTTAAAAATGAATTGAAACGCTGACTTCAGAAAACTAAATTTTTCATTTTGGAAGGAAGTATCAAAGAGAAGTAAGAATTTTAAAGTATATATTGAATTTTTTCAACTATTTATATAATTATGAATTAAAACATTTTATTTATTTTGTAATATTTTAATTGATTTTCGATTAATTTATTTCATTTTATTCGCATTTTTGTTCATTGCTATGTATTTTCTTTATCTATTATGTTTTTTTTTTCACTGTACTTCTTTTCCTAAGAATAAACACTTTGAACCTAATTTTCATTCTAACTGACCTGTTAGAACTATTCGCAGTTCATGTTCACAATAAACATATAAGTATAATTCTATCAATATAACATGAATTCACAATGATTCTTAAAAATACTTTGTTGAAAAAACAGTTAACCTATCGTTTTGCATAAAAAACTTATTTGAAATCAAATGTAATTAGTATTTTCAGCAAGCAACTGGGCACCAAAAACAGCTAATATAAAATAAATAAATAAATAAAGGGTAATTTAAAAAGATGTTTTCATATAACTACTTTCACTTTTTCCCCTCCCCCATATTTGAAGTTGTAAGCTCTAATTTGACCAGAATTTTAGTATTTTTAGTTTTGTGGGAAATTAGTAATAGTTTTATAAATTAAAATATTTTCGTTTGCAAATAGAAGAACACCTTCAAAAAAGGTAAGTGGTTTTTTTTTTCTCTCAGTTGGCTTTTGTATGAGATTATACTTTAAATTTTATTTATAATTTGGATCCATGTCTAATGCTTGCACAATTAAATGAAAAATATTTTAGTTAGAATTTTTATCATAAAAAAAAATTAAGTAACAATCTCAAATGGAATAATTCAGGATGATATTTTGATAATGGAAACTGCCTTTCTGATGCTTTAAAAAAATAATATTAAAAACTTATTTTATCTTTAAAAATTTCACTTAAGATTGTTTAATAATTATTTTAAATTGAATTTGCAAACCATTGTTATTATTTAAATGTTCCTCATTTTATTTCTTTATCTATAGCAATTTAATTATATAATATGACTCTAAATAACATATTTATAGACGAGCTTCAAATCAAAAGTTTTATATCCAGCATAATTATGTATAGAGCAGTTAGAAAAAATAAGTTTGGAGGGTAAAAGACAACCCAAAAGCATTAAATAAAATTTAAAAAAATTATGTTGCATTCGAATATTTTTTTTGGTAATCATATTTAGAACTAATTACATTTATACATGAAAGTCAACTACATATGTTTGTGAAGTTTAAAATAGTTAATTAATTTTTCTACTTAAAGCGGTAGAAGTTTGATAAGGATTAGGAATGAAATTAATTGAGATTCCAAAATATATAATTTTTTAATGGAGGTGATTTGTGGCGCCATCTGTGAAGGAATTCTGTGTATTAAATAATTCGTTTAATTGCAAAGTGCCTTAAAAATGTTTAATAATTAAACGGAGAGCCATATTAAAATCTCTGGAATACGTAGTTTGATGAATATTAAATTTAAAAAAATAATAAGGTGTTTAATTATTAAGATAGAAATTTGTACTCATATTCTTTGAATGTAATTGGTTATTATAATTTTGCTTCGTTAGAAAGAGTATTTTTATGGATTATCAAGAATAAGACTTAAATAACATTCTATTCAAAAACGCAGCATTTGCGTGATGGATTGTTTTATTTATTTATTAGTCTGGTTTATGTAAAAAACATATTTTATTTATGATCACAGAGCAGGGGCATCTCTGTTTCGTAATGACATCTATGAATTGAAATCTGAACTAAAATAAAGGATTCATGAAAACGATAATCAAGACATCGAAGGCACATTAAAGTAACGATGGCTAAGATGGAGAGACTGGAAAGGAATATGTAAGTAAATTCGAAAACTGCTTTGTGCCTTAATCTAAGTGTGTTCTGTGCAGGGAAAAAGGAAGGGTTAAAATTTACTTTTGGGGTATTTTCAGTGTTTTACTCTTAATTTTGAATTTTTATTTAATTTATAAGAGTTGTGCACTTGATCTTATTGAAATTAAACAAGTATTTTTCTGAATATTACTTTAATAACATTCTCTATTTAATAATTTTTACAAAGATTTATCTTCCTTAATCATTCTAAAAACACGTTACTTTAAAATTCGAGAAAAAAAAATTGCTCCATTAATCAAAAAATATTGAAATTGCGTCGAATCGTCTTGCTATTTTTTAATTGTTTTCTTTATAAATTATATTGAATTTTTTTTAGTTCTTTCAAACTTTATTTAGAGAGCACCTAAAATTATCTGTCTTGAAGATCACTCGTAATTAAACGTTTTTGTCAAAACTCCCTAGATGGAGCTCAAAATTAAAATAAAATAAAGATTAAAATGAAAACTGCTGTGCATATTTCATTATATCATGTCAGAACATCATTTCTTGAACGGCCAATCACCTCGTGCAAGTTAAATTATATTTTTATTCATTTTAATCGTTTCATCGAATGAATAACTTTAGTATTGCAAACGTGCCAAAAACAATTTGTCTCGCATTGATTGTTTAAAAAAAATATCGCATTTCCTATTTATTTCATTTCATATCATCACGTGCTCAAAATGACATTCTTATAGGTTATTTGTGGTAGTCATTAACTTTTTTTTTTAAATCAGAGTTTTTGTTAATGCAATGGCATTACGTAATTAAAAGCTGATTTTTAAGATGCTCGGGTAAATAATACAATTTCAATTTTTCACCTACGGATTTTTGTTGACGCCAAAAATCTCCTACCAAAAACATCATGTTCTGACATGATAATAAAATAGATTTGTTATAGGTACTCAAAATTTGCTCACAAATACTGAAAATAAAGATTTTAAGAAAGAATTTGAGATAGATAACTTGATATTTAAAAAAAAAAAACATGAGAATAATAGCATGTTTGGGATAAAATATCGGATAGTTCTTAATATGTCTGCTTATGTTTTTAAACTTTTTCATCTAGTTTATTCCTAAATGTAGAGAAAAATTTCTAATGACTTCATTTATGGTAATTCCCAACTTGTATCTATCTGTGATCATTGTCATTTTGAACCAAATTAGATGAAAAGGACAAAGATTGAGTTGTCACCTGCTTTTTCTGATCTGCATTGGCGTAAAGACGAAAGGCTTACTTTGTCAGATATACTTCTAACATCGAATTAAGTTTGAAATCAGTGCTCAAGAAGTCAAGGTTTTGCCACAAATAACCGAACAGACCGAAATTATACTAGGTAAGTTTTTATAAGTGCATTACCATTATCTAATTGTTATCATTTTTTAATTATTATTGAAGTATAATGTTAACTTATTAGTAAATTTAATTTTCGTATATAAAAAAAGTTGGCCGTAATCTATCTAGTTTTTTGGAACGTAATTACAGGGTCTATAAAACTAGACAGATTTGATTAGGGCATCCGGCTAGGTTAAAAAGAGGATTTTTTCCTGAAAATTTTGATTTTTTTATATGATCTGAAAATAAAGCCCAAACGTCGTAGATTCTAAAACAAACTTTGTTTTGAATATATGCGAGATAGATCTGTAGATGCAGCAGTTTCAATAATATGCAACAAATAAAAACAAAATCGGAAACAGTTGTATTTTTAACCGAAAATGTGAGATTTATTTCATTTTTTACCTAAAATTTTCAAAATGATATTTGATTTGTTGATATTATACTTCTACCAACTCAACCATAGTCTATTTTTGGCTACATTTGTTTACAGAGCATATGAGTGAACTAATTTACAAGTACAATATTTAAACCTATTTTTTGAGGAATGAATATTTTACTTTGATTGATTCACGGGAAAATATCTCAAAATCAATTCAAGGAAATTTCACGAAATTTGTTATGCATGTATCCAATAGCTTCGGGTGTGACATAGACCGTTGATTTTAACAAAGCTTTATTTAGATATGTTTTATAGGCACTTTTCAGTTCAAAATTTGGACACATTTCGACAAAAAGAGAAAAATTCATTGACCGGCAAATTTATATGCTCATAAAATTTTTAGTTATAAAAATGATTTTTATTTTGTTGTCTGTTACATTTTATATAATTTACGCTATATCTGGGTGAAATAAAAACTAAATATTTCCATTGTTTTTTTAAAATTTACTCTGATTTTCCTAACATTGAAAATTTTCTTACATTTTCATTAAATAAACAATTTTTTTTCAAAAATTAAAAGTAATGAATGCATTTTTCTTTTAATAATGATCTTTGACTGTTTCAGTTGTTTAGTATATAAAAAATGTTTATGTATCATTTTTTAAAAATTAGTCTCGAGACCTAGTCGGATTTCTTAAAATTAAATTGATTCTACTCAAATTTAAACTGCGTCCGTTTTGGTTGAAATTTGATTTACGTTACATGATCTGTGCAGAAAAGAAATGTAATATAAGTAAAATAAAATTAAAAAAAAGATTAAAATAAAATCTGATATACCTATTTCAATGTATCATGTTTCAACATTTCTTGAATGTATCCAATGTATCAACATTTCTTGAACGGCCAAGCACCAGGTGCTCGTGCAAGTTAAATGATATTTTTATTCATTTTAATTGTTTTCATTGAATGAATCACTTTAGTATGGCAAACGACCCAAAAAACTTAGTCTCGCATTGGTTGTTTTTAAAAAAATATCCCATTTCCTATTTATTTCATTTCACATAATCACGAGCTCAAAATGACATTTTTTAAAGGTTTTATTTGCTGTAGTCATTCACTTATGGTTTTTTTAATCAGAGCTTTTGTAAATGTAATGGCAACGCGTCATTAAAAGCTGATTTTTTGAGATAATAAAATTTTTATTTTTTTCCAACGAATTTTTATTGACGCCAAAAAACCTCATCCCCAAAACAACATGATAAACAATAATAGTAATTCAATATTTAACTACCAGACAATCTCTCCTTTCGCGTTAAGTTAGAGAATTTTACAAACACTTGTATTTTGTACTGAAAAAATCATGCTTCCTGATGTCTCGAAAAAGAGATACAGATTTACTGATGAAATCTTATTAGAAATATTAGCGTTAAGCAGTGCCTTGCGGAACGGATCTATATTGAAGAAGAAATAAAAATTAAAAAAAAAAACACACATCCCTAAATTTAAACAGTTTGAGAAGTTGGATATGCTGCCAAGAAGAGGACGATAATGGATGTCAAATAAAAACTGTGACACTGCTGCTGTGGTTGAGTGTTCTGTTCTCGATATTCGACAAGTACCTGGGTAGTGACATATGAATAGATGGGGGGGGGGGCAAAGATTTTGCATTCTATTTTAAAGTGATATTTGTATTGAAGCGAGATCCGTTTTAAAGTGATATTTGTATGAAGTGTGATCCATTTTAACGGGATATCTGTGTTTGGCATTATCTGTATTCATGTAATAGAAGAACTGCAACTATCAAGGCCACGCTTTGAATACTGGTTTTTGGCGGGGACAGCCATTTTCAATACGCACAGCCTCAGAAAATCTATGGCTACAACGATGTATATATGGTTCTAAGAACCGTTGTGTATAGGGTTCAAAGAGTGTCACTATTATTCAAGATAACCTCTAGATTCTAATAAGACCCCATATGATTTGTACTTACTACCGACATCATTGTCAATTTCTTTCCATTGCGGTAAATTCGCGAAACCTTAAAAGATATTCTTGAAGTTACTGCGAGAAAATTAGTCACCTAATACAAATATTTATTTATTGCTATGAAAAATAAACATACATAATTCTTTTAAGTCGAATTTCTTCGAAAAATGAATCTACATCTCTTAACCATTATGTGGGCGTTTTTAACAATTAAATTTGAAAAACGAAGATTAAAATGAAATCTGCTATGCATATTTCAATGTATCATGTCAGAACATCATTTCTTGAACGGCCAAGCACCACGTGTTCGTGCAAGTTAATTCATATTTTTATTCATTTTAATGGCTTCACCGAATGAGTCACTTTGGTATCGCATTCATTGTCATCCCATTTCCTATTTATTTCATTTCATGTAATCGCGTGCTCAAAATGACATTTTTCTGGGTTTTATTTGCTGTAGTCATTAACTTGTTTTTTATAATCGGGGCTTTTGAAAATGAGATGGCAACGCGTTATTAAAAGCCGATTTTTTTTAGAAGTTCGTGCAGATAATAAAATGTTTATTTTTTGCCTGCGGATTTTTGTTGAATCCTAAAACCTCATCCCAAAAATTAATAATAATATTTCAATTTTTTGCCTACGGATTGTTTTATTTTTTGCCTACCTCATTCCCAAAATAACATTATGTTCTGTCATGATAATAAATTAATAATTAATAAAACGTCCAAATGATGCACCATCGGAGTTCAAAGGGTTAATACTAAAGAGCCATTCGAAGATAACCAAGTAGTAATTTCAAAAACGCTTCGTCCTTTCTACTTTTAACTCCTGCTTAAGGGGGTTCTTGTGAGATGTTACACGTAGAATAATAATACCGAATTATTTACTAAATTGGAAGCAACAGGCCATATTGTAGCTGATTCTCTGAAGTATCAATGAACATGTGATAAAGCACTCTGAACAAATGTTCGAGAAAAATGGAATAGGTAATTTTAAAAATTTCTTTTCCCATGATCCATTAAGTGTTTAAACAAATTGAAACCCGATACACTGATCAAAACAGACTCAACAATAGTCCATTTAGAATCACTGAATTATATATACTGTTTTTCTTTTATTTATATAATTGGAAATCAAAATTTTTGTTAGTTTTACATGATATCAAATATGTTGTTTGTGAAATATACTGTAAAAGTACAGTCAATAAATAAATAAAAATAGTTTATTGTGTAATAGATTTATAATTTCAATGAAAATAACGGTTTGCATAAATGGAATTCAACCCAAATAATTTCAAATGTTTTCTTGTTTGCGAAATTATTCAATTTCTTATAATATATATTTTTTAAAAATTCTGATCAGATAATTGTGTAAACGATTGGAAGTTTAGAATATATCATTGCTTTGTTTTCTCGGCGCACCTCTTTACGAAAAGAATTATTTGTTGTTATAGGAGGAAGACTTAATTAGTAAAAATACTTCATATAGTTGAGCTAAAACAATCAATCTAATAGAATGTCTCATCGCTTTTCCTTTTTTTTTAAAAAAAAATCTTGAAATAAAATGTACGGCAGATTAAATGAAATCAATCTATATAGAAAAAAATTATACTTATTCTTTCCGGTACAGAAAAAAATTCCAGAAGAGATCCCCCCCCCCTCACGATTTCAGACAGGCATTTATGTATTCCTTTCTAATATATGCATGAATTCCAAGGAAAATTTGGAAGATTTTATTCATAACTCTATTTTGATTAACCAATTAACCATTTCGACCGCTTCAGAAAAATTAAGCATTGACGAGTATACTCGTCAAACACAGAATATGTGTAACAAATGTATTGAAATGATTTTGATAATCATATTTTCGATAATCATATTTATTCAATTCCTACTATTAGTTCTACTCTCTCTCTCTCTATATATATATTGTTCAAATTTTCAATCGTTCATAAAATACTTTTATTCAACCACCCCAAGTTCAAATGCATTTTTTAAAACGTGTAGTGGATGACACTTGATGTTTATACTGTTTTTCAAATATCAATTCAATAATTAAACTAATTTTTAAAGCTTGTAATGAAAATTGAAATCAACAGGCAGTAGCTCAATCTGTAAAATACAAGGATTTCAATATTTTTCACGTGAAAGTGAAGAAAGCGAGTTCAATTTTTGCGAAAATGAATAATTTTTTGGTAATTATAATTAATATAGATAATTTATTTAATAAAAAGTAACAAAAATAATTTTTTGTTGTTGACTTAAATAAGAATTAACTTATATATATATATATATATATATATATATGTTTATTTATGTAACTGAAGTTTAATTTTTTGCATCATAAATAAAAAAACGCTCTAAAAAATTCATTTATTATTTTAATTTGCCGTTAAAATAGCATTGAACAAAGCATGATACAATGCATAATAATCTTTTATTAGTTCCTTTAATTTCGACTTGGCATCAACATTTTTTAAACTTTTGGAAATTTAAGAACATGTTTTAAGCTTGAACTAAAATAGTACTTAAAACTGTAAATTTTCCCTGCTTAATACTCCTGACGAATGAAATGATTATATATTATGATATGTATGTATAAATTTAAAGTAATTCGTAATTATTTTACATTTCTGTGCTTAAGTGTGAAATGAAAGGAAATGAGGAGACACCGTCTTGTATTCACAAAAGTGGTTTATTTTCATTCAATCATCGCAGATGAAATTCTAAATATTTAAGTGTCAAACAAAAAACAGCACATGGTACAAATTAAGAGATGAAACTAAAACCACCTTTGTTTCGTCCAATAATACTGTTACAAAAACAAAAACACAAAGAAAATGTACTCTGCAACAGATGGTTAAATCACAGACTAGAAGAGAGTTCACATTGAGCAGTTGTATTTGCACATCGAATTTTCAAAAGCCTGCACAAAGTCACTATATATCGTGGGCTTCCTTTGGCAATGTAGAGTGGAGAGTCAGAAAAAAAAATGCCCTTTAGTTTGTTTTCGTAGAAGCAACTGGCCCACATCTGTGTCCACATAATGGGAATGACAGCTTATATTTATTTATAATATTCTGTACACACTGTTGAAGCTGTTATAGAATAGCCTACATGTACGGTTGTATTTTTCTCTCCTGTACTGACTGAACAGCGAAAACAGTTAAACTGAAGAAATGCTGATGGGTTGGATGCTCCAATAACTTGGGTTTAAGTCTTCTGAAGAAGGTACAGATGGATCCAGATTAGCATCACAGAGATATGTGGTGTCATTCGAAAGTCTTGCTCGGGGAGAGGGGTTGCTGTGGTGCAAGAATGTATTCTTTTCCGCCAATACATGATTACCATTTGCTTTACATACAGGGATTTACTATCAGTTTGATTATGCAGGAGGTGGTTCTTTATACAGTTTATATACATTTTTTTTTGATTTTTTAAAAGTAATCATGACTTACATACATCTTTTGATGACTAAATAATTGCACATTTCGTTTAACTGTACTTTTCAAAAGTACACGAGGAAAAGAAAGATTTAGTGCTCGGCACCCTAAAATTCACTTTAAATATAATACACTCATATTTAAACAATGATTTTTTTTACAAACAATATAAAATCAACAATTAAAAATGGATCAAAATCCCTAAAAATAAAACATTCTCAAGATTAGAATTTCATTTGCTAAATGAAAAAGAATGAGCTATCGCGATTCTTTTTATTTGGCTTTTTACATTATCATTGTAAATAACCGAATTTTTTTAAAAAAAGAATGAAATAGCAATAAATAAATAAAATTTTAAAACCCATTTCTTACTTAAATACTAATTTAATCCATTCCCACCATTAAAATAGAAGTGTCCATTTCCATTAACTTTTTTATAAGAAATAAATTTCGATCGGTTATTAAAAACTTGAGGCAGAAAAGAAATTAAGTACAAAAATCCAGCTGATCTAATGTGCCTATTTTCTACTACATCCTTTTTTTTCTTTTTAACACGGATTATTATTTACACCATCCTTCGTACACTGTGAAGCAACCCCCTCAAGCCCGAGATAGAGAACACACTGGATCCATCATCAAAATAAATGCTTCACAAATGTCCCATGGACTGGTGGGGAGATTCTCACGTGGAGGTTTCCATGGAGACGGGGTTGTTTTCATTTTGGATGCGTTGCAAGGCGGCTGAGGTAGAAGGGGAGGTTCGGTCGGGTGACAGGTGAGATGGGGACAGGACAGGATGGCCCTCCATGCTGCCGTTGGCGGGATTGAGACCCATGTTCAGGGGATGACCCATGCTGCTGGGGCTCGTCGACACGCTTGGCATTGACATCATGGAGGAAGTGGGTGTCACCATGGTGGGCGAGTCCATAACGCCAAGGCCGTCACGATACCTGAGGGAAAGATTAATAATGTAAGAAGAAAATCCTACAAGTTGCGCATAATTTTTTTAAAATCTAAAAGTGTCGAAAAGAACAAAATCTTATATATGTTCTATCAGTGTTAAATGGTTATGATGATAGTTTATTAACTGTGAAAATCTCTGCAATTTAAAAGCGAATTGTTGCTCTCGTGATACACATCTCATATACCACGCTAATTAACCTGTTAACTGTGTTTGACGAGTATGCCGGTCATGGAAAAAGTACATTTTCCGTTATGAAAAGCTTTTATTATATTTATATAATATGTTTGTGATAGGGGCAAGGATGGTCTGGTTGGTAGAGCGTTGGATTAGAACTCCTTAGGTTACAATTACAAAAGGTCATTTTAAAGTTCCCCGGTCGCCTTAAGGAGGAAATGGAATATTTTTTATTCACTCATTCAGCTGCTGAATGTAATCATAAATATATTAACAAATAGATCCGAATAAGATGGCATTATAGTTGATTATTCCGACTTGACGGGATGGCCTGGTTGGTAGAGCGTTGGACTCGTACTCCTTAGGTTACGAGTTCGAAGCTCACCGGCCAAAAGATTCCCCGAGAGTGTGGAGGCTGGCGCTCTTTAAATCTGCTCGTGGTCGCAAAGTCCTCCATGTCGAGAGTAATATCACTGGGGGTACTGGGTCAGAGGTGATCGTTCTCTATTCCAAGTCTAAATTACGATCTGAGAGGTATGAATGAATTTGCATGAATAAAGTCCGCCCCTTAAAAAAGGCTGTGACGCGTGTATAGCTGAGTTGTACTCTTGGCCCTAGATGGCGCTACTTGTAAAACAAAGTGACGTATTTCTTAGACTTAAAATCTGCTGATCGTATCAGCGGAGGCTTGTTTACGGCAAGTGCCATTAGTCACAACACACACAACATGAAAAACAAATTATGGATTTGGGGGGGGGCAATAGTTATTTTTTCGGTTTCTCTACAGTATAAAATCTTCGACTTCTAAATACATATAAAAAAAATCTATGTTCATCATAAATTGTAATTCCAGGGTCACATACTTTAAGTAATTATCAAGAAAATAAAAATAAATATATTTTTTAAAAAACTCGTTCGGAAAGTTTGATCTTGTTATAAAATTTTGTCATCCTTAGAGAACTTTTTATGAAACTTACGTATAGCCATGAGCAATGTATCACTTCCTTTTACTAGAACATAATGAATAGGGTTCTAATTGAACATTAATAATTGCTAATAAAACTAACGTTTGTTAGTTGGATATTGGTTGAATTTTATTTCAAAATTTCCAAAGTCCCCTAATTCATACATAAACTATTAATAAACTTTTCGTGAACTCTCTCTTGTGCTTTTTATTTTTCTTAGTATTATCTGTTTAATTGCGTGTGCGTGCGTGTTTTGATTGAAATGTGAATCTCTTTCGGAATGATTCCTGAAGTCTGCCCCCTAAAAAGGGTTGTGACGTGTGAGTAGCTAAGTCGTACTCTTGGCCCTAGATGGTGCTCCTTGTAAAAACAGAAAGACGCATTTCTTAGGCTTAAAAATCTTCTGATCGTATCAGTGAGGGCTTGTCCACGGCAAGTGCCATTAGCCACAGCACAGCAACTAGTTAGTGACAACTTAGAGGTCGGCACAGTTAACTAGTTAAATATAGCATCTTATAATAGGTGAAATTAAAAATGTCATATTACAGTTGCTCATTATTAAAATGTCATATTAATAATGAGCAACTATGGGTATTAAGCGAGTGCCCTATTTTAATTAGATTTACAATTAGAATATAAACTAAAATTAACCTTGTTATTTATGAAAATAGAAATATTACCATTACTTAAATAATTAACTTAATTACATTCTAATCAGACAAAACTTATGATGGTTGTTGATTTTCAGGGTCACATTTAGCATTTATGAGGACATATAAATTGATAAAAAGGCTAGAAACTACTACCGAATTGATTTTTCGTTTCAGAAATTTACACTTCAGATATTTAAACTGCTATATAATCCATTTAATTCATATCTCTGTTTTAGATATTAATCGGATATAAACCAATTGCATTAGCAAAAAGCTGTAAAGTCTATGGATGACATCTAATTCAATAACAAAGACTATTTTAAAAAATTTCAATCTCTAAATTTTATATTCATTAGAAATAATCCTTTCTTTTATATGAAGATAAAAAAAAGTTAAAATCCCTTATTACGAATTAAATTAAAAAATTACTAATTACAAACATCTCATTTAGTGCATGCAGTAACACAAATAATGGAATTTATACATGTAAAAAATATTTCCAAACTTGAAAGACACACTTTGGCAGGTTGAGTATTCAAAAACAAGAATCAATCCCCAAGTGACAAAAATGAAAATATATCAAATTTTACAAGAGAATATTTTAAATTGTGTAATTTTACTTTATCAACTTTATCACCTGAATGCAATTTAATCTTTTTCCTCCAGCATTACAAAGACTAATTTTTTTCCTTATACCTGTAGATTATCACAAATATTAACCCTTTGCACTCGGGTGTCTCTCACACATCATTCCATACAGTGCATCATTTTGAACGTTTTATTCATCAATTTTTTTAATTTTGATTTTTAAAAAACACTCCAAGAATGATAAGAAGGTATAGATTAATTTTTCGATAAAATTCAACGTAAAACTATAATAAATATATTTTCTTACAAAGCAATAAGCAAGTCTTTGTGGTAACTGTAAAATTTTACATCGAATTACATTTCCGAAAGCAAAAATCGTAACGTCAATTATTTGTTAATATCGAATTTTTGAAAAGATACCTTGAGTTAAAATCTAAGAGTTGAGGGGGGGGGGGGTTATGTATGCATTATACACTGCAAAAATGACTTTAGATCAGTCAGATTATCTTCGTTTGAAGCTAGCTACACAAGGGCTATTTTGTGTCATTCATCGTAGTCTGGTATGGGTCTGATTAATGCAGGAGCATACGGGGCAGTTGTACTGGGCCCCAACATAAGTAGGGGCCCCCAAATAGAATAGAAATTTTATTTTACGTTTTCTTCTTTAAATAGAAATTTTATTTTACGTTTTCTTCTTTAAAGAATGTTCTTCATTAGTAAAGCAGAGGGGGCCCCAAAAAAGTTTTTGCCCCGGGCCCCAACTAGACTAAATCGGGCCCTGAGTCTGGTAACCATGGTCTGATGACAAGAGGGGGTGCCTGAGCCGTAATCCATTTCCCCATACTTCTACACCAACATTACAGATACGGGGAGCAACTAATAGTAACCATCTCGGAATCACTGAATAAGTTAATCAGGGTTTTTAGCTTGCCAATCAGCGTGCCAAGGTGTGTCTTCCAATGCGCACAAGATAAGTGTACACACCACAGGGTGCGCATCTCTTGCCTCCGAGATTTCATCATCTGCTTGTATTCCGATATTCTCAGTTTCTTCCCATCCACGATGCAGGTGCGTTTGGGTCGGGGCCGGTACCTGTAGTCGGGGTGCTTTTCCATGTGCAATTTGCTCAGTCGGGACTGCTCCTCGTAGTAAGGTTGCTTCTCGTTGTTAGTCATGGCCTTCCATCGAGCACCTGAGGGGATAAAAAAGTGTTTGTTTTTTAACTCACTGCAATCTCAATAAATGTACATTCAAAAAATAATAAAACAAAAAATTAAAAGAGTAAGTGCTGAAGTTATTGAGTTATGTGAAAAGACATTCTGAATTAGATGGGATAATTCCAATTTTTTTGTGGAGGATGAAGGGAAGGGAAAGGAAAGCTAGATTTTATTTTTAGGAGAATGGTACATGTAAAAAAAAAGATAAATGGGTTTTAAAATGTCTATAAAATTCATCTTAATTTTTACTATAGAAAAAGGTAATACGACTACTGTACTTAAAAAGAAAAATAACAGTAATAGTAATATGAACCGTTAATGTTTGATTCCAAAATTTACTTTTTTTTTTACTCTGTTCATCTTTAAATTCTTTATGTCCTGATTACTTATTGTATCTAAATTAAAAAGTTCTGGTCAGTTTATCTATATTAAGTTTACCAAGAGTCTTGGACAACTGAAAGTCAGTGAGAGACTAATATTCAAGAAATCAGTGGGAAAACATATTCTGGCATTCTTAACATACCACTTCGCTTTGCTATTTTTAAGTACTGTCAGTTCAAGTAATAACCGTATGAATGGAATACAAATAATTTCAAGAATAAAAAAATATTATCATCAAATAAACCTATTTTTGGTGAATTTGCATGTTTTATATCTCTTTGAGATCGAAAAAAATATTTTTTTTCGGAATTGTCAGTCTGTTAGAAAATACAATAACTTTATAACACAAGGAATTAGAAGGACTCAATTTGGTTTGCGGACTTAACATCCAAATAATAAATTTGTAAGTAATTTTCGAGGAAGCCCATTTGTTGCGACACGATCTCACCCGGTGAAGGGTAAGTTTCTCTCTTCGGAAGTGGCAACAAGAAGTTAAAAAAAGATTTTGAAAATATGGCGAAGGAGAAGCGTTTAATGTTTGTGCCGTGCTGTTTTGTTTTAAATATATGATATTGATTTTTTTTTTATTCAACGTTGTCAATAATCAACAAAACTGCTTACATTTATTTTCTAAGTCAATCTTAAGAGGAACTACACCATAATATGGGCGATAGATAAAATTTGGCATACTTATTTATTGCTAGAGCCATCAGTTCAATCCATCAAATGATTCAATATCTCTAAACCTATTTTGGATTCAACGGACATGTGAAAATTATTACTGAAAAACCAACCACGATGAGTTAAAATATTATAGTTAGCAGTCTGATCTATTCAAATGTTAAACCCAATTGATAGAAAAATAAGACTTTTATACTTCATACTCCTTTAGTTTCTGTATATGGAAGTGCTTAGCAAAACTTGCGCCATATTGTAACATTATAATAGAGAGACAAAAAACGAGGTTACCGTCAATAGATTGAGAGTTATCTGAATCAAAATGTTGCTTAAATATTTATTCATAATTTTCATTTTCGAAGGGGAAATTTCTTTAATGAGAATGAGTTTCAAAAATGGTAGAGGATAAAGCTCTTACTGACCTAAAATTTTCGATATATTGGAGTTGTGCATGTCTGGGCAGGCTTTAAGTATCTTCCGTCGCTCGTCTTTGGCCCACACCATGAAGGCGTTCATGGGCCTCTTGATGTGAGGCTTTGACTCACCCTCTTTCTTAGTCTGACGAATGATTTTGGCACCCACAAGCTTACCTGTTCGAAAACAAAAAGAATACATTAATACAGAGTGAAATACACGATTCTCCACGCATTTCTAAATTTAAAATATAATCATCAGCATTAATATACAGGGTGGAAATTGCCAAACAAATATGTTTGGCAACTTCATAACTAAAAAATTTTTGGATTGTAATTTCTATAGTACTTTCGTAATGTCAGCAATAGTAGTCTTATATTTTGGATAGGTGGCCCCCAAGTTTTCAGCCCACTTATCAGTACGTTTTTTTTTTAGTTGTATTGATAGAAATATATAGTAGTTTAATAAAACTTACATTGTACAAGTGCAAAGGGAATGCTAAAAAAAAAGAAACTGTACTTGAAATGCCCTAATAAGACCAAGCGATTATGCTTAATCCTGCACGTCATGTATTGAATCTTGAACCACAAATTTGATGCAATATTAGAGTTAAATAATTCCTCAACTCCAAAGATAAACGTTTAAGTTATATGGTACGGTAATGTTTAATACAATATTTGATGGTTCGAGTTAGCCAGATGATGGCGATAGATAATACTGTCGCTGTTGATAATTTCTACTGTAGATGTGTTCCTTTTTCCAATTAGTTAATTAGTACATGATAATTAATCAGAATAAAGGTGACCAAGTACTTTGTTTCCTGCAACCATATAACTACATAAACGAGTGATTTGCAACAAATATCTTGCATTTCCTTCGACAAGGTGTCGAAGGCAGACAATCATCGAAGCATCTCCGAACGGGAATATTCGATATTGTGTGTTCCTAGATCGAAGTCTCGCCACAATCTATCGTAAAACCCTAGTGTCCACTGTTAGAAGATGTTCGTATTATCGCTTTTAACCCCATAACCGGTTTGCTCGTACGCCGTACGTGCATCGATTTATCGAATTTTGATAGTTGTGAGCAAAAAATAAACCATTCATAACAAATATAATTCAATAGTAAAATGACTTCGAATACGTAGATGAGCCAAGTATTCCCAGGATTTCCATTTGAATCAAAATAAGAAGATGTTCCTAAATTAGAAAGTATCGTCTTATCAGATGGTAAAGGAAATAAACCAGTTAAGGGGTTAAAAACACATAGCAAGAAGTCATATAGATGGAGCATTTTCTAATTAAAAAAGAGAGCTACAAGTGACAATCATAAAATATGTATACTTAGGGGGTTTCATTATTATTATTATTTCATTTTCATTATTTCACTATCTTATTATTTGAGAGTGTTATTACTATGAACACTCTCAAATTTGGATGCAGGACTGCATAATACGTTGTTCTTTCTGCTCAGTTAATAAGATGTCCGTCTTAGGTACTTACGTAATAGAACGTCGATCTTTATCGCCAAATTTGAAGGTGTCGCCAATGAGTTGCTAAACCGCCATTATTTAAAAAATTGCTAAAACCTTAACTGTCGTCCGTCAGTTTGTTGGTTTCGTTGGCGACGGATTCGAATTTGGTTAATCGCCAAATTCGAATCTGTCGCCAATGAGTTACTAAACCGTTGGCGTCGACGGTCTAATACTTAAGTACCCCGTCTTTTATATATTAATCGAAATATTTCTCATCGTTTATTAAAATAGGATTCATGCGATCCTTTTGCAGTTCGAATATTTGCATTAGTATAAGATTATATAAAATTTAAAAAGTGCGAACTCGAGAAATCAAAGCGTTTCTTACTTGGGGAAGTAGCCAGATGAGAGTCGTGCTTTTTGTCGCCCGATTCCATAGCGGGTGAGGTGATATCACAGGGTTCGTGTGGATTCAAGCACTGGGACAAGTACATGTGCAGGTTGAAGTTTTGAAACGTTCCAGGGTGCTGGGAAAGACTGCTCGGGATGTGGCTGCTTGGAATAGAGGGCATCACATCTTTCATTTTATCTGCACGGGAAGGAAGAGAAACGGAGTCAGTCAAGGAATACTGTGTGCTTTACAAAGAGAAAAACTCCGTGTTTCTGAAATGACGAGGATTACGCACCTTGTGTTGGCATCATACTGGGTGGTCGTATGTGAATTCCAGGCGGCATGGGTGGATAACCTCCCGGGAGATAAGGAGAAGGTGCCATCTGCAAGAAATAGAGGATTTTGATAAAACTATAAAAACAAGATACCATCCATGTGAATATATAAGATAATTAAGAAGAGAGCTGTGTAAGCAAAGAATAATAATCAGAAATGGTCATGAGAATTTTTTAAGAAAGATCAGACTAATAGATGTACTAAGAGCTTGCATTAAAATACATTTGACTTTCCAGGAAATATTCAATAAGCCATAATTATCTTTTCTGAAAATATTCGTCACAGCAATTTTGCCCTGACTTTCTATTTAAAAAATATGACTAAAATGGTAACAGAGGATGAACTTTTACAATTCAATCACTGCTTTTATGTTTTGGTGAACCAATCATTTATAGCCTATACTATCGAAATTGTAAATGCTAACAGGGCATTCACATTGGGTGTTAACGAATGAAATAACAAGAACAAGAGTAACCTTCTTTACATCAGATTAGTTTAGTTTTAGCTACATTAACGTCCCGTTGTACAGCAACACTAGAGCTATTTTTGGATTGACCTCGTCAGTTTGAACCGCTATCAGATGACGAGGACGACACCTGATATGGCACTCCCGTCTCCACATCACACCAAAAAAGCGGGAAGGCGTTTGGCTCAAATGGATTTTACGTGCAACAGCGTGGATTTTACGTGTTCACCTATATTTGAACAGCTGGACAGAGACTTTCACAAAATGGAATTTGTTCAAAATGATGCAGGAATTCTCAAATTTGGTATAATGACCACATACCAAATTTCATCAGCCTAGATTAAACCCTTTTTCAGTTAAACATAATACCACGATAATATATTTTATTTTTTGATTCAGGAATGTATATTTAAATAATACGACACTTTATCTTTCTTTGCTCCGTATATATGAAATTTAAAATAACAGTTTGAATCAGGTAAAAAAAACATATAATTAAATGTCAAATTTTTAAAGTTACCCTTTTAACACAATATACTGATGATTATGACGTGTCTGCTTTACAACGGAAAGAGGGGTGCAGTAGCTTCTGAAGGTAACATAATATACTAAATCGTCCAAAATAAATCAATACGACTGTCTGTTAATAATTACCTGCAGAGGATTAGGGTGTTGCATTGCGCGCGTCATGGCAGTAAGTTGGTCGTATACGTTTTGATTTCTTTGATGTTGGAGAGTACTGGGGGACAAAGACGTTCTTTCTTCATGCATCGGAGCACTGGTCGGACTCCTTGGAAAAGAGATAGAATGAAAATCATAAGCAAATTAAATCGAAAGCAACAATTCAAACTGCAAAAAACTTCTTAAAACAACTACAAGTACTTCGATTAAAATTATTTCATAAACGTGCAATACTTTTACTTTTTTTTTCTAAGTAGATTAAAATTTAAAAAAATTTCAGTTTCATTATTATTATTTATTTATTTTATATTCTAAAGAGTAAATTACAAATATTTAACTAAGATGAACTTCTCTGAAAATGATTCGCAATGTTTTAGTTAAAGTAGTAATCAACAGATGGCGCTCGTATCAAACCATTCGCAACAAAATAACTTGTGAAACACGTGAGTGCAATTTCGTGAACATGAATTGATATTCTAAAAGCAAAGGATAGATAGTTGAAAGAGTTCCCTTTCTACCATTTTTTTTCCTTCCTTTTTTTTTGGGGGGGGGGAGAAAAATCAAAGAAACTGAAATATGTTGGAGCAAATTTAAAGAGCGGAACAGTTTAATTTTGCAATATAAATGATAGATTCCAAGAACTGATTTTTTTTTTTAGTCTTACAAAATGGATAGTTCGAAAATGTTTTGAAGTATCGTACGTATTGTCAAAAATAATTAGATTTAAAATTAGATAATTAATGGTAATCAAGAATAAACTCATTTTTTTGTGAAATTTTTTTAATGTTTTCTAATATTTTGCGTTTTCTATAATTTCAATTTTGATTCCTATAATGGACAATCTTCAATAATCAATGGTCTTTAAAATTTGGCCATTTTTCCTCCTTCCAAAATTGCAACCCTACATATTGTCCTAAAACGATTGATAAAAAAAGCCAGTTAATTATCTGAATTGGACTGAAGGAAAAGTAATTGTCAGTCTCTGAGATAAAAAGTAAAAGATGCATTGATCGCTTGATATTTAAAATGAACATAAAAATGAATCAAGTAATTTTGAAGTACTTTTTTTAAAATCAAAATAACTAATTATAAAAAGCTTTTTCATATGAACTAAGATACAAATTATACAGCCAAAGCACTTCCTATACAAAAAATTCCCTTTTTATTAATCGTTTACATAGCAGGAATGTTTTAATCAGTTGAAATAATTTTTTTCTCATAAAAGATCTAATAAAGATAATTTTAAAAAAAATTTGAGTTAAAAGATTTTAAGCAGTATGCATAAAAATGGTTCTTGAAACATAAACAAAAAAAATCATCAACAAAAAAAAGTATAATATTCCTTACTTTCTTATATTAGAATAAATTACTATATAATTTTGAGAGAGAAAGAAAAAAAACGACGTTCTTTATTAGTTTTAGAACAAAAGAAAAGCCACTTTGGAAAGGAAACCTACAACCCTTCTGCACAATTTTCTTTTTATTCAAAGCAACCAGATAATAATAGGTGTAAAAACCTTTGTTAAGAAACAAAGGCATCATCTGAAGGGATGCTTTAAGAAAATTTTGTTGAGCAGAAAAATTGAGGAAGAAGCCTTAAAATTGATATTTGTGAGTGAATAATAGCCAAAGTAATTGAAATTTAATTGTTCAACAATAAGTTACTAATATTTCATCGCAATTACATTATTCATGTTTATGATGCTCATATGAAAATACACATTCTCTAAATTAAAAACTCAAAATTAATCATATTGAAAGAATTTTAAAAATTAAAGGGGCAAGTCCTGTTTTATTAATTTTTTTAAACATAAAATGCGGACAGTCATAGAAATTACAAAACGCTACAATATGTCACTTTTTCAATGTAACCCAAATTTTTTACAAATTAAAAAAAAACGTTTTAATTGGAATTTTTATTGTACTCATTTAGGTCATTCTTATTATACTTATTTTAATTCAACACTAATTAATTAAATGGTTTCTAATATTTGAAAATGAATTTCAGATTTGAAATCTACTTATGTTTGTTCATACTTAAGCATGATGAAGCATGTTTTCATACATTCAAGTATAAAAGCAGATAGTATAAAAAAATAATATAAAATGTTATGCGAATAAATTTAAAGGTAATGATTTAAGCTTGAGGTTGTTAATAAGACACTCAATGAATTGTTATTTAATCACTTTTCAACATATCCACGGCATTTCTGAATGGGCAAATAAATAAATCATTGGCTCACTTTTTTGTTGAATTAAAGCCCAATACAACCAGTTAGAAACAACCTGTTTCTTAGATACAAACCATATTTAAAATATGTTTTTCTCCTCATTTAAAAATGCATTTAAAAAATTCAATGAAAAATGTTACATTTGAGGATTTAAATATACTATCAAAACTTCTCAAAATTCTGGTTTTTTCATAAATGGAAACGAGAATCAGAAGCATAGCGGTTTAGCACATCAGCATGGGCAACTCACCTCATGGGCCTCTTGGATGAGCTTTTCGAGTGTTTCGGCTTAGAGAGGTTGAGAGGCGCATCAGCCTCCACGTCCGGATCGGAGCTGCTGATACTGGGGCTAGGGCTGGCGATGGGAGGGGCCAGCTGGTTAACCCACGGCTGGGATGCAGGCTGCAACTGCTGAAAAATGTGAATTCGTTCGTCAGGAATCATTTCGCAGAAGATTCATATTTCAATCAAAACACGCACACACACACATATAAATATATAATACAAAGAAAAGTGAAAGAACAAGAAAGATTTCACGAAAAGTTTATTAATAGTTTATGTATGAATTAGGAGATTGGAAATTTTGAAATACAATTCAACCAATATCCAATTAACAAACGTTAGTTTATTGGGAGTTATTAATAATCAATTAAAATTCTATTCATCATGCTCTAGTAAAAAGAAGTGACAGATTGCTCGTGACTATACGTAAGTTTCGTAAAAAGTTCTCTAAGGATGACAAAATTGTATAACAAAATCAAGCTTTCAGCAAGAGTTTTTTTTTAAAAAAAATATTTATTTTTATTTTCTTGATAATTACTTAGAATATATGGCCCTGGAATTACAATTTACAATGAACATAGGTTTTTTTTATGTGTATTAAGAAGTCGAAAATTTTATGCTGTAGAGAAACCGAAAAAATAACTATTGCCTCCGCAATATCCATAATTTGTTTTTCGTGTTGTGACTAATGGCACTTGCCGTGGACAAGCCTCCGCTGATACAATCAGCAGATTTTAAGCCTAAGAAATGCGTCTCTTTGTATTACAAGTAGCGTCCTCTAGGGCTAAGAATACGACTTAGCTACACACACGTCACAACCTTTTTAGGGGGCGGACTTCATTCCTGCATTTTCATTCATTCATCCCACAGATCGTCATTTAGACCTGGAACAGAGAACGATCACCTCTGACCCAGTACCCCCAGTGATATTACTCTCGATATGGAGGACTTTGCGACCACGAACAGATTTAATGAGCGCCAGCCGTCACACACTCGGGGAATCTTTTGGCCGGTGAGCTTCGAACCCGTAACCTGAGGAACACGAGTCCAATGCTCTACCAAATTATTCAATTAAAATAATATTCATTTTGTTCTAGTAAAAGGAAGTGACACATTGCTCGTAGTTATAAGTAAGTTTCGCGAAAAATTCTCTAAGAATGACAAAATTTTATAAAAAGATCTAACTTTCAGCACGAGTTTTTCAAACTATATATATTTATTTTCTTGATAATTATTTAAAATATGTGACCCTGTAATAACAATTAATAATGAAAATATATCTTTTTTGAAATGTATATTAAGAAGTCGAAGATTTTATATTGTAGAGAGAGCAAAAAATAACTATTGCCCCCGTAAAAACCATAATTTGTTTTTCAATACGCATAATCAAAAATACTATTTCCCCTTGCTTTCAAATGGTGAAATGCCTTTCTTGCCTATTTCATTCCAAATCTAAACTTTTGCTTTACTAACTTTGTTGTTGACAATAAAATTATGTCTATGTAGGTGCTACAGCCAACATTCTTAAATTCAAACACAGCAAAAATAAAAAGCCCCGCCGGGACCTGCGACATAAGGCAAGAGCCCATAACCACGTCTTCCGTTGTCCCACTAATGCAGAGTCTTTTACAGTCATTTCCCTTCCAAAGTAAGCCTCCATCTAATGCACAATTCGGCACAGGTTCCTTTGTGGATGCAGAAGTTAGAGGACCGAATTTCATCTCCCACTACCCCCCATAACTATTCACTTTTATTATTCCGGAAAAATACTCCCTCATTATAAAACCTAAAAACTTCCCTAAAGACCCTCCGATGCGCCATCCACTCCTCTTCCGAAAAGCAGAGCTCGCTCTTTGTTTCTGCTCACATCAGGCAGGCTTCTTTATTGCTCCGAATGGCAGCACTTCGAACCGGTGAAGTTGAGGTGCATCTCGCCCGAGTCTCTCTTAAAATATTAACCGCATTATATGCTGAGGGAAATTCAAAGCTAATAAACTCCCGTGAGCGAGGGTCCACGTTTAAAATATGCAAGGTATGTGTGCCCGAACAAGTGGAGTGCGCGCGCGGCTGTTGTGAGTGGGGGAGGAGGAGTGGGGGGAGAGAGCTGGTACAAATGAAGATGAGTGACCGACGTAGTTGAGGCTCACAACCAATAGAAAGAGCGATCCAAACTGCCTCTGAAGGATCATTTAAGCAAAGAGGGAACGCACCCCCACCCTCCCCTTTAGACGGCGAGGAAATTTCATTCCACCACGTTTGGCAATTATTCTACACTCACAAGATCAAAACATAGCGATCTAGCCCGGCAAGGAATATGAGAAAGGGTTATTGGACGATTTTGAGAAGGTGGGGGGGGGATTAGAACATTTTTCTTACACAAGTTACTATCAATTCAATGAAGCTATATTAATAAGAAAAGCGCGCGTGCACACACACACACACACACAGACACGCACGCACACACACACTAGCTAAACGTTAATCTTCTATAACTTTTTCCTATTAACTATAGGGGTAAATTCTAAAAAAGAACATAATTGCCCCTTCTGCCGACATTCTGTGGAGAAAAATTATAAAAAAGCCAAGAAGGAAAAAAAAATATCTTTATAAAAATTGATTTTTAAACTAAGCTGAAAAATCAAGAATTTTACTTTATTCGAAGATATTTTGAACTATTTAACCTAATAGATATATACTGAATAATAATTTTTCTCTCTTAGATCAATATAAATTTCTATATTATTTTTGACATTATTATATTAAATATTTATAAATAGAGAGATCTACACATTAAATGCTCATATCTTTTATAATATATATTAAATGTTTGTATAAGAATTATTTTCAATCTTAGACATACATGCTCTTGAAAGTGCTTAGGCCATCTTATGACTATGTTATTTGCATAAAATAGGAGAATATTAATGGTGAAAATGCTACAAATGCTCAGTAAATTATTTTTAACTAAATAATACCATTGTCATTAAATAATTTGATTTTAAATGATATTTCCCAGTAAAAACATTTCATAACCTCCAGTTTATATTATTTTCATAAATTTCCAATACTTAATTTAAAATAAATGAATAAAATAAAAAAAAGATTCAATCCATGTTTCTGAACGAAACATGTTATTATAATATAAAAAGTTTAAATCAAGCAAAATCACAAAAAAAAACAAAAACTTCGTAATCATCCTTTACTTCGTGCTAGTTTCAATTTTACTTAAAATAAATGCAGAGATAAATAATAAAACAAGTAATACAAAAAAATTAAAGTCAACTCCTACTTAGGTGAACAAAGAAATTTTTTATTTTAGTTACTATTTATTAAATAATTACGATATAAATAATTTATCAAAAAATTAAGTTTGGCCAAAACAAAACCAAGTCCATATCCATTGAAAATAAATCAGAACACACTGCGAGAACACTTGAATTTTCAACTCCAATTGAGGAAACGGAAATGCGTGAATTTTCTACCCTAGTTGGAGTAACGTGATACAGATTCGAAATTTTAAATTTGCTTTATTCTGTTTTAATACAAAAATACTTCGGAATGAATCCAAAGGATAGATTAATTAACAATGTTTAATTTTAAATGGATCAAACAATAAGAAAATAAACAGAATCGTTCGAAATAATCGTTCGAAAACAGGTTAAGCCTAACCAAATTAGCGTGGGGGAAAAACTAACATTAGTTTTACTCATTTGGCGATGGAGAAATAAAGAATGTTGGCGGGCAAGTTGGTTTTTAATTAATAAATAAAAAATTTATGAATTAACATTTTAGAAATCTGTATTAACTCCTTAACTGGTTTATTTTCCTTTATCTGGTTTTATCTAATAAGAGACACCTTCTAATTTAGGAACATTTTCTTATTTTGATTCAAGTGGAAATCCATGGTATACTTGGCTTATCTGCGATTTCGAAGTCATTTTACTATTGAATTATAATTGTTATGAATAATTTAATTTTTGTTTACAACTATCAAAATTCGATAAATCGATGCACATACGGCGTACGGGCAAACCGGTTAAGGGGTTAACATCAAGTGTCGTCCACTCTAAGTTTTAAAAAATTTACTTGAACTTGAGAGGATGAATAAAAAGTATTTTATTAACGATTGAAAATTTGAACAAGATATATATAGAGAGAGAGGGTGAACTAATGGTAGGAATTGAATAAGGAAATTGCATCAAAGTACAAAATCCCAAAATTAATAAATTATTTATTTTGTGGTGATTGCTATACATATAAGCCAGATAACATCCCTCGGACCGAAGTGCACTTTTGGCCCAACAGATATGTAACTCGGCTACTAACCATAAGATTGGGAGTTCGGGCCTAGCGCTATTCGCCAATCATCCTAAAATGGTAACCCGACCGACCTTGGAAAAACGCAACCTTCGCACATATCTTCGGTCAACTGTCGTGGCGCCCTCTATCAGCGACTCAGAGCTCTAGAAGCGCATTAAATACGACAGTTGTTAACATCACTACCAACACTTCACATAAGTACCGTTCGCCAAACTCACTGGAGAGATACTCTGTGGTGATTGCTATACATATAAGCCAGATAACATCCCTCGGACCGAAGTACACTTTTGGCCCAACGGATATGTTACTCGGCTACTAACCATAAGATTGGGAGTTCGGGCCTAGCGCATCCGCTATTCGCTAATCAACCTAAAATTTCATTCCATTAAGTTTTCAGTTAGTTAAATATAGAAATGTTTTTTTTGCTTTTATCTCTAACAGAATTCACCTCAGTTGTATAAATGCCTACCCACAATTTTGATGTTTTAATAGATCATTCTTTAATTTTTTTATTTAATTAATCTCAAAATACATAGATATTTTCGCCGAATCGATTAATCGAACATTTGAGTGGAGGAATAAAAAATGAGCAAATACCAATTTCAAGGGGAAAGTAGTGTTGTAACAAAACCAACAATCAATATTTTGTAACGTATTAACTTGATTAAATAAATAAATAACATGAAAAAATCCCAAGATTTTCTTTTTCGCCAGGAAGTCGAAACCACAAAACAGGCCGATTCATGAAAATTTACCCAACTCCCCGCTAGTTTATGACGCCGCCACTTTACAAACAAGCGTCACGCCCCCAAATCACGGCGTTCCGTTTAGAAAACAAGGGGCAAAATTTTGAGGCGGGAGAAGGGGCTCGTCGTTATTAAGAAGATATTACCGCCGCAACGAGCACTAAAAGTGAATCACGACGGCCACTGCTTCAGTCATTGATGTCGCATTAAGAAGCTAAGTGAAGAATTGTGGCCGACCGAGCATCAAATATTCAACACATAGAACACCCAGTGAATGACGATTATTAGCATTAGCCGTATGAAAATTTAATCGCCGCCGAACAATACGGGCCACTCCGCCATAAAGCCTCCCTCGTTAATATCCGGGGGCCTTTGAGGCCAATTAAATAACACCCCGACTACAAACAGACGACAGAGTCATAATTTTGCCATTTGTGCATTACGCCGGATTGGGGAGCCCATCTTTTGTTCCCACGCCAGAGGCAAACGGTTACTTTTAGTTGGCTTGTTTTTCCTCGACTTTTGGTTATACATCTTTGTTTTCCGTCTTTTCCAGGGAGCATTTTTTTTTTTCCTTTCAATTTTCCTGCACTGAAGATGAATCGGGTAATAGTTCTGGATGGAAAATGGCCCACCATATCTCTTGTAGCGGCTTCTTAAATGTCTCGTTTGCATACTAAGTAGCATACTTTTGTGATGGCTTGTTTGGAAAGCATGCTTGTGCGTTAAATCATGAATGAGGTCTAATAACAAAAGGAAAAGGTACGTTTCAAAATGTGCAGTAACTAGAGTCGCGATAAATATGCTGGAATCATTTAGTACCGGATTGATAATGCTGCTTTTGGATGAAGCAAACATTAGAGAATTGTTAAAGAATGTGACGTGAAAAGGGATATACACTATCGGATATTTATTTAAAATTTGAATGCAAGTTATTTTCAGTTGTTTAATGTTTTCTTTGCGCATTTGTAAATCAAAATATAAATTGAAATTTTTTGTTGTTTTTTCCCCTTAGGTAAAAAGAGTAAAGCCTAGCTAGTTTTGAAACTACACGTGGAGTTACTTAATAATGAACCTTATCATTTGTGGCTCTCTAACACGAAAGACCAGGTTAATATCTCGTCATCTAAGATCTGTATTATAATAGCAGAAACGGGAAATAAAACTTAATATGAAATTTTAAAAAAAATGGGATTTTAATTACATTTTCGTATTAAAAGATAAGAAGCAATTTTCATCCATATAGCATTTTATAGTTTTTGAAATTTCATTTCAAATGAAATATTGTTACTTTCTCACCTGAACAACTTTTTTCTTCACCTTTAGGTTATTTAAATAAATTTTATAGTGACTGATATTTCGGTCTAAGTTAGAATATTTCAACTTTATTTACACAAATTAATATCTAAAAGAAAATTCAATCTTATTTTAAACCAGGGGGAGTGGTCTCCTTAAAAATTTCTCGCATACTCTACTAAATTTGACTTGCCTTAGAAAGCTTTAGATAGCATTGGCGTACAATAGTTAAGATATATTTTTTTCCCTTGAATTTAACATTTTAGTGAATTCAAGGCATGATGAGGCACAAGGTGAGTTATTAACTAGTCGATTGATCCCTGGTGTGTGCTAATAGTACTCAAAAATCGAATGTGAGTTTCAGGCATGTTTTCTCAACCCACTAAAACAAATGAGGTCTAATATCTGGCACAAAATTATACTTGTAGTGTATAACAAATTTGATACATTAAAATCACTGCTCTCTTTCAGTATGGCATATACTTATTTCTGAAAATACAGATGAACAGACAGTCAATACATAGCTGAATTTGGCTCAAAATTTGACAGGCATATGCCCTACAGATGTTAAATTTGGGTACCGAATCTTATCTATCTCGCTCTCTTCGTTTTGTAGTTTTCGTGCTAACTTATATTTGAACACAGGATAGATGGACTTTTCTTAACAAGTTTTATTCAAAATTTGATTCAAATCTACAAATTTGGTAAAAAGATCACATATAAATTTTTATCCGTCTAGCTTAAAGCGTTTTTGAGTTATATTGGTCACAAATAGACATTTTCCAAAAACGCGTTTTTTGAACTCGGGGTCTAAAATATAGAGATTCGTCAAAATCGCCAAGTTTGAATTTTCTGACGATTACTATGCTTTCTCTGTACTATGTATATGAGAAAGTAATAATGAATGCCGTGTTATTTTGGATAAACAAGTAATTGATGAATTGATCATTTCATTATTTTACGAAAATAAGTTTCGCATTGGCTTACCATAGGACAGTTGTCAGTGTTCCTTCTGGTCACGGCGGTGGTGGGCTGAGGTCTGAGGGGTCCAGCGCAGGAGGTCGGGGACTTCAGAGCCAGATGAGACCCTTCCACCAGGGGCCAACTGAGTGAACCCTTGGAGTTACCGTTTATTTGACACTGGAAGTAAACAATTGCAGTTATTACAGCATATACATAAGATGGCTGTATCTCACCCGTATAATAAAAGAAGAGTATATTAAGATGAAGGAAATCTTACCTGCAGCTCTTGGATTTGCTTTTGGTAAAAGAGCTGCTGCTGTTCTCTTTCATACATCGATTGCCGCTGTTGTTGATCGGCATCTCGTCGTGCATTTTCAGCACCCTGCAAGATGAAGTTTATATCTAAATTAACACCCTGTTTCTTTCATATCTAATTGAGAAATCATGTTATAATAATGAAAATTTGTATATACATTGAAATATTTTAGAGTTACATAGTTGGCAAGTTTGTGTTATCTTGATGGTAAGTAATAACACCAAATACGACTTTAAAATATTAATAGAAAATATATAATATAGTACAGTAAACTTCATCATCTTTACCACAGTGTGGTTCGAAATGAACTCTCTTAATTTCAAATCGCATGAAAAGCGGTATGACTTTGAAGAAAGGTACATATGTGTAGAAACATACGACACACTCAAAGTATCACTTTCCCCTTCCCGTCAAAATAAAGTTTTTCTTCCATTAATTAGCAGGTTTTAGTAATTTTTAAAATTTTTACCAATAAAAGCTGTCTATACCAGAACATTTTATATTTGAATCGAAATTAGGCCACACAATCGGAGATGGGCAGTTTTTTTAAAATACAAAATGGGGTAAAAAATAATCATACAGCATCGAATAACAATTTTTTAAATTTTTAAATCAATAATTAAATCATCAGCAATTAATTTAAAAAACAAAAATCCCTCGGACATGCTTAAGTATTTTACGAATTGTTTATACTTTAAAATGAATTCAAATAATGTTATCGGAATAGAATGTGTTACCTAATTAAAAGATGAAATAATTTCATTTATCAAGGTAGAAGTCTATTTTTTGAAATCTTAACTAAGAACATTCGAACATCAAAAAAGTTATCCAAAATGATAACGAAATTATCAAAGCAGAATTAATTGTTTGTATTCATATATTGGTCTAGAGAACTATATTATTGTTGTTACTTATGGCACTTGCCGTGGACAAGCCCCGCTGATACATCAGCAGTTTTTAAGCCGGAGATATACGTTTCTTGTTTTACAAGTAGCGCCATCTTGGGCCAAGAGTACGATTTAACTACACACACGCCACAACCCTTTTTAGGGGGCAGACTTCATTCGTGCATATTCGTTCAGTCATCTCAGATCGTAATTTAGACCTGTTACATCTCTGACCCGATACCCCAAGTGGTATTACTCTCGGCATGGAGGACTTTGCGACTACGAACAGATTTAACGAGCGCCAATCGCCACACACTCGGGGAATCTTTTGGCCGGTGAGTTTCGAACTCGTAACCTAAGGAGTACGAGTCCAACGCTCTACCAACCAGGCTATCCCGGCCCCTAGAGAGCACTTGAAGCCATTATGGATTTTGGGGTAAAGGGGGGGATTATTGTATAGAGTAAAGACGTCGATAATTCGATGTAAGAATATGATTCGTCAAAGCAATTAATGGAGTTAAAGTGTTACCGACAAAAAAAAATGCAAGAAAGATGTTTTCTATTCAGGTAACCCGTAAATTCTGAAAAATCAAAAATTTATTCAAGTCGTTTTTTAAAATCTAGTTTATTAATCCTACTTTCCAAATATCTTGCAGACAACACACACACACCACACATCTTCGGATTCTATTATTAACAAGATTTCTTGCCCGATCTGTAACCCTTATGCCCTTGAATTCAGCTCTTCTTAATCAATGGGCGTAATCGAAACAAGATCTGCGCTCAACTATCATTCAGTACCAGATCTTCGATCACCGAGAGGGGTGGGAGAGGACAATAAGTGAGCACATTGTTAAAGTTATCACTGTATTACATAAACCAATGAAAGCGAAACAAAGCCTCCTTATTCAGAGCAACGGAAACGAACGACGGAGAAAGAAAGAAAGAAAAAAAACCCCGTCCGAGATCCACGGTGCCCGATTATAAGAACGTATACACACAAACGAGAGATAGGCCATGCTGTGGTTTTCTTGATGGGCTGCCGAAAAAAATCCGCCTCCCATTCAAACAATGGCAATCCGAAACGAGCTGTGCACCAAAAAGCCATCGAAGTCATAAACATCTCCGCAAAACTCGTAATTAGATTCCTCTGGTGCTGCGCTAAAACGAAGCGGCGGATATAATTTCCCGGCCTAGGGTCGCGAGGTCACCCTGCTGCAGCAAGTGGCTGAACAGAAAGAAGAAAAATAATAATGAAAGTTACAGTTCCACAGTCATTGTTTACACTCATCTCGATGACAGACAAAGAGCATGCGAGTAGTGGTAAAAGATAAAGCATTCCATCGCTGGAAGGAAGAAAAAAAGAAAAAAAGAGACGAATTTATATTCTCGTGATAATGACTCGGATATGTAAGCATTATGAACTTATCTCTGCAACTCCCACTCTCGAATTATTATTTTTCTTGTGGGGCCATTTTTTGAAATGTTTCTCGGAACTTGATATCTCCTATCTCGTCTTTTCGATAGCAATGGAGGGTAATTATGTCTGTTGAATCAACAAAGTAGAGGAATGGAGAGCTAACAGTTTTCCCACCACTTTTCGCAAGACTCGGGAACTTCTCTCCTTTTAAACTAGCTTGTAGTTCTAAATATAGAAACATGAAATGGACATGTATAATAATAGCTATAGCAATAGTTCAACCGACACTAATTTTTAAACAAAGCAGAAACGTATCTGCACCATTTTATGAATTGACATGAAGTTCGGTTCAAAAGTCAAAAAATATATGAACTGTACTACAATCTTAGAATTTTTAAACAAAGCACCATTTTAAGAATTCACATGAAGTTCAGTTCAAAAGCCAAATAAATATACGAACTATGCGACATTTTTAGAATTTTTAAACAAAGTAGGAACATATCTGCACCATTTTACGAATTCACATGAAGTTCAGTTCAAAAGCCAAATAAATTTACGAATTGTACAATTTTAGAATTTTTAAACAAAGCACCATTTTACAAATTCACATGAAGTTCTGTTCAAAAGACAGATAAATATACGAACTATACAACATTTTTAGAATTTTTAAACAAAGTAGGAACGTATCTGCACCGTTTTACGAATTCACATGAAGTTCAGTTCAAAAGCCAAATAAATATACGAACTGTACAGCAATTTTAGAACTTTTATTTTTAAAAATATTGATTATCTTTATGTTCATTCCTGAACAGCAATTAGGAATGTGACTGCAATCATTTCTTAGTTCTTCTTGCAAGAATTATATGCATAATACAATATTGATCAATGTGAAGCTTACTTAATAAATTAAAACAAAACGAATTTAACGACTTAATAAAGACTTAACTGACTTGAACGACATAATAAAACGAATTTATCAGAAATTATGAATGAACATCTTCATTTACGAATTACTTAGATGACGAATCCTGTCAAATATTTTTACTTCTTACAATTCTTATGATAATACAAAAAGCATTTGAGATACTGACGCGTTTCTGAGTGATGTAGTATTTTAAATAATTTATTATTTTCCTTTGATGATGGATTTTCAGTTTCAATAATTTTAAATGTGTGTTAGACACTTTATTGTATAAGGCATTGCGAAAAATTGAGTCTAAAACTGCATACATAAAAGAAAATGGAAATTTTAAGAAATTTATATATTAGAAAAGATTTTTTATGCGTATATGTTTTAATAATAAACAATACGTAATTAATAAATAAACATCATGCAATTTGATAAATACTGTTATAATAATTAAAATATTTGTACATTTAAAAATAAAATATTTAAGTAAATAATATTAATAAATAAACGTATAACTTTTAAAATAGGTTGTCGTAAAATTTCAAAAACAGATGATGCATTGTTCCAATCAACATAAAATAAAACAAGATTGGTGGTTAGAAAGTCTGACTTTTTTTCCACTAAAGGAAAACAATCTTTACTCAGACGAATTTAAAGTACCCAAATATCTCAAAATTAATAATAAAAAAATGCATAGAATGCTCTCAAAACTGATTTAAAAAAACATAGCTTAACTGTTTATTTTGAAATAATGTTAGTGTAAAGAGTATGTTTTTAATTTCAAGCATGTAGTGCAGATATTTTGGAACTATAACAAATTCTGAATTATACTGTTCAAGAACACCACCAAAAAATTAAATGTAAATAAAACGCAGATTTCTATTTCCTGAAAATTGAGAAAATAAATTAAAATCACTTGATGATCGGATTTTTCAGTAAGCAACCACAAATAATAATAATGTTAGACACAGCAGGACCGAATTTGGATTTTGCAATATTATTTCCTCAACAATCATTTTGTACTTGCTGAGAAAGAATTCCTTCAGTAATAGTAAAAGACAATTATCTTCAAGGATTTAGGAAATATTCATCATGACAGATGTTGTCAGATTAACGAAGAATAATTAAAATTAATCGTTCCATGAATTCAGTACACAGAGGTTAGACATCGGTCAGGCTTTTAGTTTCAAAGATGGATCGGTTTGGTTAGTTTGAATCAATGTCACAATGGAGTTAAATTATAGATGATTGAAAAAAACAAAGGGGATTGACTGAAACTTTAAATGATTTTTTATAGATATTTCATATATATCAACAAAGCTTTTTAATATTCAACTATTATTTATAAAATAGTAGTTAAGTTTTAATTTTATATTCTATTTTTAAAATACAAAATGGACTGCTTCATAGATAACGATGAATTAATTTTTAAAAAAACTGAAGAAAATATACGCATTTCAGAAAGAAATTAAAATAGCTCCTTAAGATAACAGTTAAAAGCATTAAATTATTGAATATATTCACAAAAAAGAGAAGAAAAAAAATTCTATCTATCTATCTATCTATCTATCTATCTATCTATCTATCTATCTATCTATCTATCTATCTATCTATCTATCTATCTATCTATCTATCTATCTATATATATATATATATATATATATATATGCAACAAATTCGTAAAATTCAAACATCTCAAAATCAATAACAGGATCATTATGTCACTTTCAAATAATATTTAGCTCTAAAGTTAAAATAAGAATCAAATAATACGCGCCACGCTTGTGTTTAAGAGGCAATAAATATATTTTAAGAATATAAACAAACAACGTAAAAGTGATCGAATCACATGTTCACAGAATAAATATGACAAAATAATACTACTTTACTCGAAAGCCTTTATATAATAACAAGTTCTAATTATAATATAAATATCGAAGAAAAATCAAATGTATAACATTATAAAATTTTTAGGAAAAAAAGAATATAGCGATTCTTTATTTCCAAAAATTAACATTTTTTTTTTTACATAACTTTTAAATTCTTCAGTAGCAAAATTGACACTCACTATATACAAAATTTTCAGCAATGTATCCAGTAATTTAACATTATAAACATTATTTATAACATTATAAAAAATTTTAGGAAAAAATATAGCGATTCTTTATTTCCAAAAATTAACATTTTTTAAAAACATAACTTTCAAATTTTTCAGCGGCAAAATTTACACGGACTATATACAAAACTTTCAGCAATGTATCTAGGAAAATAACTGCACGGTTATTTTACATAATGACTAAAAATATAAAAATTACCACACAGATATTAAGACAAACAACAAAAAGGAAAAATACTTCCTTACTTTCATAAAAATGAAACATTTTGACCAATAAATACAAGAAATCATGCCACTCCCCGAATGAAAATACTGAAGACTAGAGGAAAAGATTTGGTTCAATACTGCCACAGGTAACTCCGCCTAACCAGCGAATGGACATTTGATACTCATAACCATGTGGGGCTGATAAGATACCAATCGATATATTCGAAAATGCACAATAGGTGGTGGAAATAGTGATTTGCATACCAGCTGGTCAGGTGAGCAAGCCATCTGCAGGGCTCAAATTGTAAGGTTTCTATTCTCTCAGCACCATTTACAGCAGACCCTTTATGTGAAATATTCTATAAAAGTTGGTAACGTAAACATTTAGAATGAAGTTTATACTTGAAGAACTGGACACTGTGGACTTGTTAACGCATTCCTGTCACAGAGAAATAAAATTTATGTTTCCTATATATTTACTTTTATAATTTCTATTCTTGTCTTCAGGGGTAGGCAATAAAACTAACCGCCACACTTGGGGCGATACAATAGGATAGGAACTTACAGATGACAAAGAATTAGGCTGGTGGTATAATGTATTGATACACGTGATATAATACTAAGCTTAGAAGAAAGATTACAATAATACAGAATAGAATCAGTACAATAAGTATGGAAAATATTATTAGAAAAATAGATAAGCCCATAAAATCTATTTTGTTCGAAATATGGAACAGTTCATAACAGAAAGAAAATAGAATAACAGCATCAACAACAAAAAAAGTTTTAAAATAAGTGCTCTAATTAGTGAGTTAAAAAGTAGATTAAACAATAATCAAGATCAATTAGAATTTTAATAACATTCAGAATATATATATTTTTAAAGTTAATTTCCTTATATTATTATTTTTAAAATTTCAGGCCTTAGCCTTCCAAATTTTTTCCATTTTTTTTAAGCACAAAAAATGAATTTACGTTAATGAAATGATTTTAAACATTGCAACATTTTATAATTCACAGTAATAAACCTTATGGAATGGTTGCAAGAGAACGTCTCTTCTGTAGAATATATTTTTTTAAAAATTAAGGTATTAACTAATAAAAATCACGTTGACATCAATAACACATAATTTTACACAGCTTCAAAACCAGTATATCAAAAGTAGGACTAACAACAACAACAACAAAAAAGATCATGTTTGAAAAGCAGAGCAATCAACTCTACAATAAAGAAAAACAGCTTAAAATAACGATGCCAGGTATTAAAGGCACTCGACGAGATGGGGACCCACTAAAGAGTTAAAAGCAAAAGCCGATACACTACTCAATATTATTCAATGAAAAAACATATAATTACATTTTTATATTGCTTATAATTTAAACGGAAATCTCATGAAAACTCCATTAAAAGTGAGAAATACAGAAAGCGATTTAAAAAAAAAAACTGGATAAATCGTTAACCAAATTATACTATACAATATATTTCATTATTTGCTAAATTCAGTCGAAATTTTTCGAGTATTTCAAGTCCCTATATATAATTTCCTGTTATTTAGCATGGATTTTAAATAGAAATTAAATAGATCAAGAAATTAACAATATAAACCAAGAATAATGTCTTGAACAACCACCAAGAATAATGTCTTTTCAAAGGCGAAATACCTAAATCATGGATTTTTCAGAATTGGTTTAATTTAAAAGAGAAAATATTTCTGAAAGGTATAGTTCTCAACAGGAATTCGAATTAGCATTTTATATTATAAAACAGAGAAATAATGGTAAAAACCTCCCTTTACTATATAGAAAAGGAAATCCCAGTGAGCCCATTGTTTTCTTTTTTTGTGTGAGAAGGGGGGGGGGAGCTGCTACTTCACTGGTAGCAATAGGTTCTTTTATCAGTCAGAAGCCTGAAAAACGAGATTATCAGGACTTCGAGAGGAGAGGGGGGAGGGAAGAAAAAGGGTTAACAAAAAAGAAAGACCAAAGACAATTCCTCGTTGCCATTTCCGCTGCAGGAAAATCCAAAAAAGGATTGAGAAAAATGAAACAACTAAACTCCTCTTCCACAGTAGTGAGTGTAGTCTTTTATCGTCATGTGGTATGCAAGTTCTAGCTGTTTCCAGTCAATCATTGTTTCGTGACGTCACACGGCCACCATAATTCTGTCAGCACTGCACAAGTTGCGCAAAGGGGTACGCCTGGAACACAATGGAACGCTTTGTCCCGCGTCCAACGGCGAAGGATGGGTCGACCCATGACCCACGGTTTCCGATAGCGGACAGAGTTGGCCTTTGTATTCGGAGGTGGTGCCTGACAACGATTTGGGAAGAATTAAAAAAAGAAGAGTAAGTTGCTTATTATTTTCTCTAAGTTTAGAACAAGCAGTTTAGAATATCAGCAGGGATGGGTTGGCTTCTTGGAAGAGACATCATGTGGACAGGATACTGAAGAAGCTTTGGCTTCTACTCTTTCACACTCAATGGAAGACTGTTCCGATGGGTTTTATTCTTGAATTAAACATTTTTGCTTTCTTTTCTTTTAAAAGAAGCCCACAGGCTTTCTTCCGCGTCTTGCAAGAATGAGGAGGAGGCGCGAAACGGCAGACTTCAAAAGAGTTGAATGGAGTTTTATCTCTGGGATTTTTTTATACCTCGCGGTTCGAGAATCGTAAATAAAAATCGGAGAAATGACTGGATCTCTCGTGAAATACAGCGTGTATTGTTTACCGCACAAATCAGGGTTGTTTATGCGAGCAAACTACAGACACTTCACACCTAGTTGTGTTGTTTTTGTAGCGTTGGCGAGGAATTTCTTCCAACAGCAAGTGAAAACAGCTTACAGAAATGCTTTACAACTGTTAACGGAAATAAGCACAATGCAAACAACAACATACACGACAACCATGATATACAGACGGAAAAACTAATTGCAAGTCGAAAATTTGAAAGGTTCTATGTCAACTTTTATGATAGATTATTTGTTGAATAAGGAATGAAACCAGTTTAGACTTAGTTACAGAAAACATCCGATTCAAAAAGCTCGCCTTCTCATTTCTAAATACAACATTGGGGATCAATTAAATTGCCTTTAAAATGCATAATAATAATAATAAATTCTTTACAAAAAGAAATTACAACTTAATAAGCAACACGATTAGAAGATAAACCCAGACACACAATTGCATTATGTGTTCATTTTTTAAACCAATCAGTGTGGGCCAATTTTTTTAAATGTGTGTTATGTTCAAAATATTAAATTACAGGTTTTTAATAAAATATTTTTTTATAATTTACACAAAATTATACATAATTCTCTTTCTCTCTCTCTCTCACACACACACACTCTATTTGGCGCAATATGGCCATGATTGGCTCTTGTGCCAGAAAAACCCGAATCAACCTCTCTCTCTCTCTCTCTCTCTCTCTCCCACACACACACACACACACACACACACACACACACACACACACACAC
>JAOUZG010031086.1:643920-666792 GCA_026289955.1 Argiope argentata
AATATACGAATTAAATAACTAATCCAATATAGGTAGTTGAAAAAATAATCAGTAACGAAATATTGACACAACTAATAATAACGTAATTAAAAAAAATTCTGAAATTTCTTCTAAGTCTTTACGTAAACAAAAACACTACATATGATTAAAAAATAAAGGTATTTCAGATAAAAAGAAATTGTAAGCTAAAAAAAATAAAAGAATTTTTTTAAAGAAAAATAAATTTTACCAATCAACCTTGCTTTGATTTAATGTTCTATTTGAAATGGCTATTTGAAAAGGTAGTATTTGGGCCGATTTTCCCATACCTGAGTTGACCTCCTTTTCAATAAAAGAACATATGAACATTATAAACAAAAAACTTCTTAAAATGAGAAATTATTTCATTTAGAGGATATTAAAATTCAATATTTGAATTAAATAACTAATCCAATATAGGTAGTTGAAAAAAAATACTCAGTAAAAAAATATTAACACAACTAATAATAACATAATTTAAAAAAAAATCCTTTAGAAATTCCTACTAAGTCTTTACATAAACAAAAACAATACATATGATGAAAAAGTAAAGGTATTTCAGATAAAAAGAAATTGCAAGATAAAAAAAATATAAATAAGAAATAAAAATAAATAAATAAATAAATTTTACTTATTAACCTTGTTTTGATTTAAACTGTTTTATTATTAAAGTCTTTAAAAAACAATCTAAGTATGGAAATAATACATCCACTTAGCAACTCTTTGTATGCAAAAACATGTGCCAAAACTTCAAACCAAATAAAGACAGGGAAATCTAGAATGAATCCTCAATTGAACAACTAATTCCATCAACAAGACCAACCACAGACATGGAGTTCATGATAGAGACGCTAACCGAATCCAATGTTCCCTTCCCAAACGAAAGATACCCACTGTTACAAGGAAAATAGTCTCTTAGGGAACATTCTGCTGATTTGGATGGATGGTCACATGCGGCTGAAAGGACAGAGCATGCCACATGGTTCTCTCGTAGGAGAATCCTCTGGGGGACTATTCAACAGTATGGCGAACTGGGTGGGGCTTCCCCGATTTAGGTTATAATTTGTAGTGGCACAAATTGAATTATTTTAGAGTTTCTAATGGCTTCAGATCTGATTTGTAGAATTACGTGTAATAATAAGATATATAATTTCCTGAAGCACCAATTAACGTATTTGAAAAATCACTCATTTCACTATTCCTTCTTTTTTTAGGGGAAAATGTTTTGTCTATTTTAATCATTAATAAGAAGCTCATTTTTTAAAAGGGAATTTACAATTATAACTGTTTAATTTTAAATAATATTTTTCCAGAATTATAAAGTATACTAGGTTTCGGATTGCCATCATGGGTAGACCCGTGAGAAATTTAACTTAGCAGATTAGGATTTTTTTTTTGTTCATCTAATCAAAATTCACCAGTGATGGGGTTTATAGAGGAGCATTCGATCTTTATAGATCGCAATATACCACACCTAATTTTTTTTAATTAATCCAAACCTTGTTGCTATTAGTTTAATCTTATGAGCATTAACAGTTAATGGCTAGTTAGAGATAGGCTAGAAAAAAACTTCAAAATCGATAATTGCATCAAAATTAAAACACAGTATTATATAAATTGTTAATTTTTATTTATTCACATTTAGGTTTAATCTTTGATTTTTGCCTTAAATATCAAAATAATTATAGTTGAAAATAAAAATGAATTACATTTCATCTTTTCCTCACTACGCAATTCGTATTTTTTTTAAAAAAAATTAACAAATATTTGTCAAAAAATTAATCAACAAATTTTAAATAGTAAATGTTAAACTTTTCAGCGATAAATTGATATTTTTTGGTAGATATAATTTTTTCTTGGGTCGATTGAATAAAAGAAAGCTTTTAGATTTAAAATTAAAAATCATATCCGACATATTTAAAAATCTTTTTTAAGCTTAAATTTTCTGTTTTCAATTCTATAAAACGTTATTAATTTTAATACATTTTTTTTTTCCATTTCCGTTCGCAGCATGAATTACACACACCAAGCCCGAACCGCAGAATTTGGATCCCAAGTCAACGCTGCATTCCACAAAACGACAGAGGGATATGTTTATTCTGCACTTCAAAAGAGCCGATGCTGGAAGTTGTTTACTCATTACCAGGCAAAGGCACCCATCTGATTTTTTTTTTGTTTTATTCTCCCCCTTAGAAACGAGCGGAAAGGCCTGTGGGGTGATAAGAAAAAGGGGGCGCACAAAGGGCCCTGGACCCCATCATGGGTGATATTCGAGAATGAGCAGTGACATTGTTTTGGGGAGGTCAAAGACAAGCGCTGATCCCTTCTTCGGTTTCACCCACTATCCATTCGCAGACACCAGTTCATTACCGCAGTCGAAATGTCACAAGAAAGGCATTCCTGGGCTTGACCGACCCTTTGAAATGGACCCATTTCGAATAAAGAATTTCGAAAACGGAAACCACACAAAAAGGGGGTGGAAGAGTGCATGTAGCACCTGTAAAGTTTAAACTAAAAATAAATGAACAACAACCAAAAAAAAAAAAAAAAACGAGCATTCTAGTCTCTGCAACCGCAAGAACATGAATGGCGTTTCAAACGCAAAACATATTTTGCCTTTAACGTTCATATAAAGTTTGAGATCCGTTTTTCAGACCTATTTTTAAGAAATATGTTCGCGAATTTAAATATGAGCCAACATAAGATAATACTAGTGTTAATATTATTAATAGAAATACAAGTAGAGATCTAAAAGTGTTATTAGAAACAATTTGAATAATCAGTTTAAAGCGATTTTCACAGTTAAATATTATACAGGATAAGAGTAAAAAAGATGAAAATGAAATCTGCTATGCATATTTCAATGTATCATGTCAGAACATCATTTCTTGAACGACCAAGCGCCACGTGTTTGTGCGAGTTAAATTATATTTTTATTCATTTTAATGGTTTCATATGAATGAGTCACTTTAGCATTGCAAACCATCATAAAAAACTTCGTCTGCATTGATTGTTTTAAAAAATATCCCATTTCCTATTTATTTCCTTTCATATAATCGCGTGCTAAAAATGACATTTTTCTAGGTTTTATCTGCTGTACTCATTAACTATTTAAAAAAAAATAGTATATAATAATAGTATATAGTTAAATAGTATTTTTTATTCATTTCATCGAATGAGTCACTTTAGTATTGCAAACGACCCCAAAACACTTCGTCTCGCATTTATTCTTTTAAAAAATATCACATTTCCTATTTTTTTCATTTCACATAATCAAGTGCTCAAAATGACATTTTTCTAAGTTTCCTTTACTGTAGTCATTCACTTAATTTTTTAAATCAGAGCTTTTGTAAATGCGATGGAAACGCGTCATTAAAAGATGATTACCTCAGGTGATCGTGCAGATAATAAATTTCAATTTTTCACCAACGAATTTTTGTCCACCTCAATTCCCAAAATAACATGTTCCGACATGATAAAAGACAATGATGCTAATTTTTATCGATTGCCGATTTGATAAAAACAGTTTTTACGGCGAATTTGAATAGCCCAATTGGTCACTCTTGGATTTCAATTTTTTGCTGCTTTACTAAGAGACCTTTCTTCTAATAAAATAAAAAATTTCATTCAACTTCGGCAAAATAAAAGAACGATTTATTTAATTTTAATTTTTTTTTAAATTTCTTTCAGGTTTTTGAATATCAACTTTGAGAAAATGAATCGACGCCCATATCCACGCTTGTAGACAATATTATTTAAGGTGCCCGATTTTATAAATAATCTTACAATATGTGGTAACATTGAGAAGTTTTACTTTATAAAATGCCATAATTATTTTAATAACATTGAGTATGTATTTTTTATCATATTATTTATTAGGCAGCAAGAAATATAAAATTATTACATGCTTACAGCCCTAGATAGTTGGTTGAAGTCCGTAATTACACTAGTTTCGTTTTATGATCTTTAATAAAGGTTTCATTTTATTGATTCTTAACTGGTTAAAATTGAAATTAGTCTAGTATTACTTTCAAGTCTTGTTTATGACAGTTCTGCCTTGAATGAATTTGATTAGAAGGAAAAAAAAATTGCTACAGTAAGATCTTTGGATAAAATAAAACTCAGATACGTGATAAATATTTATATACGAATAAATAAAAACTAAATCATATTTTAATTTTATCAGTTATTTATTCCCGTAAAAATTCAATGAGATGCCATGACAAACATGTGTTAAATTTACGATTTAACACTTGCTATTCCTTACACTACATAAAACTAAACTAAAAATAGTTATTTGAATTTTTAATCAGTTACCTAACACGATTCATATCTTTTATTCAAAGTTACAATCCAGTCAATATTCTCTTTCCCCCATTCACTTTTTTAAAAAAATTATGCATAGTAAGCTTCCTCAAATTTATGCTTATATTTCCAAACACATTCAGAGGAGTTCTTCGCATCTAATTTACTAGGGGACATTTAACTTTCTCTCTTCAAAAAAGAGTTATTTCATGGAGGCTGGGAGCTGTGCCACCAACCTCTGTACTTCGAACTCATTAATCAACACTGATTTCGCTGCGCTGAACGGGAAAATGAAAACAACGCTGCCACCTGTTCCTAAGTAGAAGCACTCGTGGGGGACAGACAGTTTTTCTTCCCCCCTCCTCATTTGTAAATAAACACTTTTTTTTTCTATCGAAGAGTTGGGAAAAAATTTGTTTTATTTTATCTCTTGTAGCGCTAAAAATATTAAGTCACTCCCGTCATAATTTGAGCAAATCCTACGATTATCTTCAAAATAAGAATTGTTTTGAACAGAATGTTCGATTTGAACAGATTCGATTAAGCATAAATAAATTCATCTTTAAGGACATGCCCAAATTATCTTTTTGAAAATTTCCTATTCTTACAAGTAGAGAACCACCTCCCCACCCCCATATAGACGAAAATGGTCTTAAATTAAGAGTTATTTTATAGGTTTGCCTGATCTCCCGAATTCTTTTGATATGTATATGTTTTTCAGCGAAAGAAAAATATTTTTAATAATTGACATCAATAAATGACATAAAATTTTGAATAAAAAATATACAGTCTGAAAGAAAATATAATAATGCTAGTTAATTGTAATTTATTTCACTCCTAGCCTTTTTGCTCATCACGACAATTTCTGTAAACTTTTATTTTAAAAAAGAAAAAAAGAAGCTAATTGTTTAAGCAACATTTCAGAAATATTTATCAGGTTAAGGATACGGCGAAATGCATTTGGCAGTAAATTTTTACATAACAAGCAAGAATATGATCAAATCCTTTTATATGTTAATAGTAATGGTGATCAAGTATCTAATTTTTCAAATAATAAAGCATGCTTATGTATTAGAGAATGTAAGCATATTGATGACAACCTGTTTAACACAAAGGTAACTAAGCTAATGATTGGAATAAATTTGGTGTAAAAACTTATTTTATTTGACGGAATTTAAGTTGATCAATGTGATTAATCAATTAATCATTTTAGTGCATTAATGATAACTGGTTAATCAAACTAACAGCAACAAATATATAATTTTGAACACTTTTAAATATTTCGTTATAAATTGTACCATCTATTAAAATGTAATAGGTGGTGCAACTACATTACAGTGGGTACATAGTACAATTACATTCCAATGGTACAATGAGCCATTCATAGTTAGGCTAGAAACAGGTGTGAAATTAAAAGGATTGGTCGAAAGGGGAGTGAGTTGAGTTTTAGATAAATCAAGAAAATAATAATAATACAAAAGATTAAAATGAAATCTGCTACGTATATTTCATGTCAAAACATCATTTCTTGAACAGCCAAGCATCACTTGCTCATGCGAGTTAAATTATATTTTTATTCATTTTCATTGTTTCATCGAATGAGTAACTTTAGTATAGTAAACGATTCAAAAAAATTTGTCTCGCATTTTATGTTTCAAAATATGTCCCATTTCCTATTTATTTCATATAATCGCGAGCTCAAAATGACATTTTTCTAGGTTTTATTTGCTGCAATCATTAACGTATTTTTTAAAAATCAGAGCTTTTGTAAATGCAAATGACAAAGCGTTATTAAAAGCTGATTTTTTGAGATGCTCGTGCAGATAATAAAATTTCAATTTTTCGCCTACGGATATTTGTTGACGCCACAAACCTCATTTCCAAAATAACATCCTGCTCTGACATGATAAAATTCGGATAAGAAATAATTACTTAAAAACTTAAAAGATAACAAATTAAATCATCAAATACATTTGCTATCTCTTTAAATTATATTTTTATTCAATTTTTATATATTTATATTGGTAAATAAAGATACTCGTAAGTGAAATTCTTTCAAATGCGTTAAAAATGAAGCACACAATCCAGTTAGTCTGGTAATTTTAAGATAGAGCACCGTTGGCCCGCTGAATGGCAGTTTACAAAAACCCTCACAAATAACAACAACAAAAACCACGAACTCGAAATTTGCATGTTTTAACGAACGCCGATGAACTTGTAACATCCCGGTGGCAAGGTGCCAAAGAATGGCAGGGGGATCAAAAACGGAGTCGGACCCATTCATTCCATTCACATGATTTTTAATCGCTGAGGTTTGTGAATTCCACACAGGGGAATTAAGATAATAAAAATAAACCCCATCGCGCTTCGGAGAACCATGAACCTCATTCGAACAAGTATTTCACACATGTCTGAAATTTTGATTTATTAATCAGACCAGCCACTCGTAAGAGTCTCATAAATAACGGCGTAGCGAAAGGATTGTTACTCGCCTAAGTCACGTTCCACGCAGAGGGTTAAAAAACATTAGCCACTTCCATGAGGTTAATGCTTTATTAAACCCTCTGTTTTAAACACCGCTGTTTGACCGAAAGCAGAAGTGCAAGGTACAGATGGCCCCACCACTTGTAATCCGTAACATGTGCAATTAATGGGTTATCGAGAGTTATATTTTTAAGTCTCTATAAATCTCATTCTCATGAGAGGTCTCGTATATTATCATTACATGGCTACTTGATACATTTATGAAGGATGGTGAAATAAGCCACTTGTATGATCGACATGACTATGCATTTTTCTGAGATTCCCAAGTGGCCTTGTGATTTATTAAGAAACCGAAATGTGAAACATAGTTAATAATGCTGATTGATTTAACTTGTATTTGAGAGCATTCTCTTATTAGTTCTTTAACCTAATTTAGAAGGTTGTATAATACAGAAAAAAAAATCACGAAGAGATCAATGAAATCATTACAAATGTTAATATTTCAAACATGGAAATGTTTATAGACTGGCGTACTATTTGAAAATTGCAACATAAATGACTGGAAAATCTTTTAAAAAGTTTTGCAAGACAAACCATAGGAATTAATGAGACCATAGGACATACGGGAAAAACCATAGGAACTAACTATTAGTAATTATTTGTATTATTACGATTTATAATTTTTAAAAAATTTCACAGTGACTTTTGAGCAGATTGCAACATACATGACTGGGAAAACCTTAAAAAAAGTTTTACAAGAGAGACCATAGGACATATGGGAAAAACCATAGAAACTAACCATTAGCAATCATCTGTATTATTAAGATTTATAATAAAAAAAATTTCACAGTGACTTTTGAGCAGATTAACCAGTTTTAGAATTAAAAGAATAAGCTTTTCATTAGTTTTAGTTTTATTCGTGTTCCATCCTAAACTTTTCTAAGTTTTTAAAATATTATTCTGTACAATTTACAACAATATTTTGTATGGTTTAAGTAAAGTACTTATATTCAAGTGTGTTGTAATAACATTAAATATTTTTTTGATTGCTTTAAGGAATATTTCAAGTTTAATGTATTAGATAACTTTTGTATCCCCTGGCACCCCCATTCTCAAAAGAATATTGCAGTTTTGTGAAGAATTTCAAATATGCACAAAATAAAACTCAATCTGCCCACTGCACTTATCAGAATGAGAACATAATTCTGCAAAATTTGTGGTTTTCAACACGAATTCATGCTGCAAGCAAGGGCAAATATTTATTACATACAATCGAAAACATGGTTGTATTTGTAAACACCTTTAATTAAATAGGTAGCTATCTTAAGGAATTGCTACGAAAATTTGATAATGATATTCATCTTCTAACGTATTATAATGAATTCCTTAGAAGAAATATATATGCTATAAGGATTTAAATTTAACAGATTACTTTCAGCACTTGTTTGTCAGAATTGCCACAAAAGTTCAAAATTAATGCCATGAAACTTGGCACATCTCAAACTCCATGCCATAATAATTCTGTTGTGGATTTTCAATAATCTCAGATCAAAATCCTGTCTACTTGTTGCACGTGTTCTTTTATTCTTTTCTTTTTTTCCTACCCTGCGGGGAAAAATTAACCACTAGATTAGTCACTCAAGTTTTCCTGTTGCCGTCAACTTTCCGATTTTACAATGGCTTCTTGTCATTAAACAAAGGCGTCAGTTCGACCCTATTGTTGACAGATTGCGACCCAAATTTAAGAGGAACCAGTTCCGAATTGCAACACCTCAAGGGTATGCAAACGGTTCTCTGGGATAGAAAAACCGATGTTCAGCTCCGGTATAATTAATTATTCCATAAAAAAATAATTCTCAGACGATTAACTGAGACAATCGACAAATGATTTACTTGACCACCTATCGTATCCTTTACACATCAAGATCTGACACATTTTCGTTAATGTATTAAATTAGGTTTTTTTAGCAATGCTATTTATTGGTGTACGTATAATAGTATATTGTGTGCTTTAATTCCTTACCCAGACACTTGATTTAGCAAGATATTTCCTGATTAAGAATTCAGCGAATAATATCGCCAAGGTATGATTTATTTTAGCTATAAAGCCTTGATAAATGTTTACACTTCAACCAAATTCGATTGTTTAGGGAACTTGATTCATTTATTATTAAAAAAACAGTATCAGTCAAAAGATTTTAAATTTCCCTACCCAAAGAGAGACGTCATATGCCAATTTCACATCTGTAAATATGTCACCGTCATCGTTAAATAATTCAATGATTTTTCTTAAGAGTCTTTTGTATCATCATAATACATGTGAAAATTAAATGTTAGACAAAATGGTACAATCTATTTTGATAAAATTATAGTTAAAAATTTTAATAATCTTATACAAAGCAAGAATTTCACTCTACACGGTTGACAGCACCCATAAAAAGTCCTAGACAATTATTCAGCAATTTAATTTACATAAATACGAAGATTATCTTTTTTTAAATACACATACACGTTAATTTGTTGAATTTCTAGTTTGGTTCTACTAACAAGTTTGAATGGTTCATACAAACTTATCTGACTATCCGACGAAATTTTTTCATTTTTCTATATATTTTGTTTACTGATGTTTGTTGAATAATTTCCAGCTGCCTAATTTTATAAGCAGGTTTTAAAAAATGTAACAAAAATAACAATAAAAAAATGCTGTTAAAGAAACTTCATCATAAATAATAATATTCTTAAAAATGATAAAAGTAAACAAGCATAATTATAGAATATATAGCTAATTACTAAAACAAAATTGTGAATGCAAGTTTCTTACTGTAAATAAAAGAAAGAGCAAAAGTTATTTAATGAAGATTTGTCTCTTATGGTTTTGATTTATAAATGATACAAAACATTAACATTTTTCCTGAATATCTCCAGACCATATTATTGCACAAAAACCTTTTTCATGCCAAATTAAGATAATAATAATAATAAATAAATAAATAACTTTTTAAACACATCAATTTTATTTCCGTAAAAATTTTGATCTAATTTAATTAATTTTAAAAATATTTTTAGGAATGTTAAAAAATACATTGTATTATGTAACTAACTGCTTTTATACACATTGTTGTTGCAATTATATTAAATGAATTTTTTTAAGTATGCGAATGTTATCGCTGCTATATTATTTAGAGTAAGTTTTAAAAATAAAAATAAAAACTAGGCAAACCTAAAAATTTTTATGCAAATAATATTTCGGACTAAAACACTTACATTATTTTTTATTCCTCCCTCGCTCTATATAGTGATATTCTATGCATATGTTTAAGTTTACATAAGAGGAAAATAGTTTTTCATTATAAAGCTATTCGGAAATTATCTTATAATAATCTTACCCTTCAATAAATATTAATTAGTAAAAATATAATTCATATATCCAAAACTATCATCATTATACTATATAATTATTTGGATAACGACCACCGACGCGATTCCACAATCAGTAACATTATAGTCCAAACGAAGTTAGTTATGTTAGTATTGAGAAAGAACCTGTCGAAGATCATTCAAAGTGTTTAAAGGTGCAATGGGCCTGAAATATTCCAGTCACACCCACACTTAGAAATATACCGACGGTTGTGTCATGGTGATGATTATGATGATGGATGATTCTTAGTAAAACAGGGCCCCCTTCCCACACGAATCGAGAGTTGAAAGGGTCCGACATCACTAAAATAAACTGGGTAGGTAAAACACAAGCACGTACTACCAATCAGGCAAATTGCAGTGTTAAAAAGTGAGAATGAACTATAATGACAGCAAATATGCAAATTTTTCCATTTCAAAGGATGATAAACTCAAATGCCAGTAGGGTCACTTAATAAGCAAAAGTGAAAAAATGTATGTGATCGGCAAGAACTTAAAATTTTAGTAAAAGTTAGGTTTTAATTCCAAAATACAATATAAAAATTCATCTAAGCAAATTGCAAGGCAAGGGTAAATTCCTTAATATTTAAGTTACTATATGGCAACACAAATTGTTGATGTTATAAACTCAAAATAAGAGTTTAAAAATCAATTATCAACTTCTGATATATATCAATTATCAAAAAAATTTAAGTACAAAAGTTGGTCGTCTTAGTAAGGTGCTAAATTGGCTAATTGGATTTTTTTTATTCTTTAATGTTAAGAAAGTTAGAGCAAAATGAAAATATCTAAACCTCGCCATTTCCACCCTTTTGAAATAGGTGAGTTATTTACTAACTTGTCCAACTCTTTAATTTCTAACAACATATTCCAAGTCAGTTAAAATCCAAACAAAATTACTCTATTTATCCTGCACACAAGAAAATAAGGCAAAGCGTTATGCGAAAGATGTTTTTGCATTCTAGGGTCGATGATTGGAAAAGAAATGAAGACATTTTAGATTTTAGGAAGATTTATTTAGACTCCCACGTATATAATTACATTACAATCTTTAAAATAATAATAATAATGCCTCTCTCCAATAAAATTCCAAAACTTGCATCGCAGAATGAAATTGAAAACTTTTATGCAACAATGCTCTACTTTATGTTTCATTTAAAATAAGTGCTTTGTATATTTTCCAATTACTTTCTGTTATCTAGCAAAAGCGCATTAAAAATCATCTAGCAAAAGCATCCCAACATGCTTTTACTAGATCATTTATAATGCGCAACTAATATATCTTGAGATTTATAATCTCCCCATCGCCCTCAGTCATGCCATTTAAATAATTCAATTCAATCATAAAGATATAAGGTAACTCTCAGACTCTCAGTTTTGAACAATGATGGAGCACGTGACTACGATTTCACAAAAAAAGTAAAAAGACATACCGAAGAAACTGAAAAATTCACTTTTCTTCACCCCCAGAAACGTAGATGATCATCCATCTTCTGTATAGATGAGTTTCGTCGTGATTCGGAATAAAATCGCTGGCCCGGGGGCATGATAGGGCAACTATATTAATAAGACAAGTGAAGTGTACAGAAGATAAATTCAGGCGAGAGGGTAAGGGCTATACAGCACCGGAGGGAGAAAAGGGTTTAGGCAGTCCTAAGTAACCCAGGGGACCCCTACGGAGATTCACACAGTGCCGAGACAAACGATCTTTCACTTGCTTACATAGTTTTCTCTCGGCAGACAAAAACTAAATGTTAACAGATGTAGAGGAAAAAGATTTTTCTTCGCTCGAAAGGAAGAAGAGAAGGGAAGGACTCTCTTTATCATTTCGGAAGGGATCCAGTGGGGTCACAGACGGTTGAGGATTCGCCGTTGGTGTCATTCCACCGCAATTCGCTGGCAATAGTTAAAAAGTGTTGAAAATATACAGCGACTGACTGACTGCAAATCAAGAAGACAATAACTAGCAGACAGGAATGTCCCATCTTGATTTTCTATGCTGTTTACGTAGTCATGTCAGCACTGTCAACTGTAGCTAAATATCTTGTTTAAAATGTAACTATTGAGGATTCGCAGTTGGTGTCATTCCACCGTAATTCTTTGGCAATAGTTAAAAGTGTTGAAAATATACAGCGACTAACAGCTTCTGACTGCAAATCAAGAAGACAAGGACTAGCAGACAGGAATGTCCCGTCTTGATTTTCTATGCTGCTTACATTCATGTCTGTATTGCGAATTGTAGCTAAATATCTTGTTTAAAATGTAACAATTCAGGATTCGCAGTTGGTGTCATTCCATCGCAATCCGCTGGCAATAGTTAAAAAGGTTGAGAATATATGGTGACTAACAGTCTCTGACTGCGAATCAAGAAAACAACCAGTAAACATGAATGTATCTCCTTATTTTTTTAAAGTTATTTTCATAATAATGAACTACAGCTACATATCTTCTTTAAAATATAAGAATGTTCAAATGAATTGGAAATTCTTAACACAAAATATTATTGGAATTGCCGTACTATGACATTAGTTACAAAATATTAATCTTATCTTAATATGACATCATAACTGTCATCCCTGGTGAGTTATTCGGTGACTAATCCGTGACAAATGATTAATAATATCCGAAAACAGTATTTTTTGTTGTTTCTTATGGCACTTGCCGTGGACAAGCCCCGCTGTTACATCAGCAGATTTTAAGCCGGAGATAAATGTCTCTTGTTTTACAAGTAGCGCCATCTAGGGCCAAGAGTACGACTTAGCTACAGACACGTCACAACCCTTTTTAGGGGGCGGACTTCATTCATGCGCATTCATTCACCCATCTCAGATCGTAATTTAGACCTGGAACTGAGAACGATCACCTCTGGCCCAGTACCACCAGTGGTATTACTCTCGACATGGAAGACTTTGCGACCACGAACAGATTTAACGAGCGCCAATCACCACACGCTCGGGGAATCTTTTGGCAGGTGAGCTTCAAACCCGTAACCTAAGGAGTACGAGCCCAACGTTCTACCAACCAGGCTATCACGGCAAATACAAATACAATAATATTTGTAACCGGTTGGAACAAAGTTTTGACACAGAACTATAATTGAAGTAACAAATTCCGTACCTAATTCAATATATTTAATCATTGAGTCTTCGTGTTATCACATTTAAATGTTTCTGAAACTATAGAAAGATACACGGCCATTTCCTGGTTGGATTTGGTTCAAATTTGTACGAACAGTATACTAAATTTCATTCGTCTAGATCAATAGCTCTTTAGTTCTATTTGTCACAGGCAGACACTTTTCAAAAATATATTTTTCGAACTTTGGGAAGCCTAAAACGTGTAAACTCATTAAAATCTCGATATTTTTTTAACGATTGCTATACCTCCCCTATATCACGTATATGAGCAAGCAAATAATTATAATAATATCCATTAATAATAATAAAAAAGAAACAATATATTTCAGTAAATGCGCTTATTTAATGGATAAAATAAATTTATGAGATTTTTTAATTGGTATCCTAATATTCAATGTATTTTTCTTCTTCTTTGTAAAACTGATTTTGTAATACGGATTAACAAACTAACAGACATTAATTCATTATTGGGGTATTTTTTATAATAGTTAACAACGCCATCTATTGCACAAATGAGTAAATCCTCGCACAAGCATATTGGTGGAAGGTGCGTGTTCTTGAGCGCCATCGAACCTCTCGAAATAAACCGAAGTGGCGTTAGATAGAGCCACTAGAACACAATGGGTTTTCTGGTGCCATATTTGGGCGTTGGGATTGTCTTTCACGCGGAAGAGCCATTGTCTGGGACGGCAGCGGGGGTTGTCCTCTCATTGATCAACCCCAGCTGTGGAGTCGAGGAAGCAATAAAATGTCCGCCACCTTGCCAATAAGTAGACAATACACTCTGCTGCACAGTTGGCATCCGTCGCGGTGATTTTTCCAGCTTCCGAGCATATTTCGTTTCGCCGTGAAATCGGTCTCAGCAGATGAAAGTTTTCCTTTATGTTTGTTTATCTGTCAACACGGCCTTCAACTGTCTTCAGCATAACAGAATATTCCTATTTGTGTATCATTGATCTTGAATTATATCTAAGTGGAAATCGAATTTAAAAAAAGCTACATTTGAATGAACTATTTTTCATTACATAATTTGAGGGGGGAGAAGCAAAACTGAGTCAGGAGTTTTAGGAAAGTCTACTTCATATGCAAATTTAATCGAATAAGAAGAAAGGTTATTCTTGAGTTAATCAGTTAATTGCCTTGATTTTTTCGGAAAACGCGTACCTAAATTGTGTCGAAAAAAACTTAGCGATGGCGAGTATCCTCGTCTAAAACATAGTAAGTGTTATATGAAATTATCTTCTAATGAATGACTTTTATTTTTTTTTAATCTCAATAATCACATCTATTCATTTGCTTGAAGATACATTTACTGCATGTGAACGAAAAGAAACACAAAACAAATTTATTTATTATTTCGATTTACTGCCAGAGAATGGCATTGAGCAAAGCACGGTACAAATTATAATAATCTTTTACTTTTTTCTTCGATTTCGATATTTTTCTTCGATATTTTTTTTTCTTCGATTCGTAATCTTGAAATTTACGAATTTGTATAAGTTTCACTAAAATTGCAATTTAAATTACAAATTGTCACTACTTATTACTACTCTTGACGAATAAAATCGTAATAATAATCAAAATGTTGTATTTTTTCCATGATGAACTTACTCGTCAAAAACAGTTAACATGCTAAATGGAATAATCATTGAAGGTATATATCTTAAATGAATTAAAAAAATTCAAAATAATTTTTTAATAATTTGAAATTCTCAAGATTTTAGTATAGTCACATAAAAAGAGTAGTTACTAAAAAAAATGTAAGTGTTTAAGGTGATACTATCAAAGATTACAAACAAGGGAAAAATAATTTTTAAAAAGTGGGAGACAGTGAAGATTTTTATTTTCACATAAAAGAGGGAAAGGATATCTCTTCGTCCCCCTTTTTTCTTCAAATTTCACGTTATAAACGACAATTTGTTTCACATCACACAATGTCCTTATTTTACAAATACGCAAAGTCTCAATTGGAGTAAGCTTTTAATATTGTTTTCACCATGAATAATTACAAGTATCTAATACAACATTTTCTTGTTTAAGATATAAAACGATTTGGATAATCCCCAAGAAGGAAAGAAAGAAAATTATGGCAAGCTAAATAAGAAAGGAATAAAACACTTTAATTATCCAAACGGATGAGAGTGGCGAAAAATTCCTAAAAATCGAATTACGAAATTTTCCTTCGAGAAAAACAATAACAGTTGTTTTCCAACTTCAAGCAATCATTTCAAGAAGAAGCAAACCCAAAAAAAACAACACAATTTTTTTTCCCGGAAAAACTCTCATTGTGACACACACAAGCGGGCCGAGCCAAGAAACTTCCATCATCGGAAATTATGAATGGCCCGACGAAAGCAAGCTGAGAGGCGACAACAGGAGATATAAATCCAACCCGTCCCCCCTTGCGCAACCGATCGTTTCTCGCCAAAATCGGGCCAAGAGAGTTCCTTTTCCCAAACACCACAATAAACATATCCTCCCCTGTAAAATACTTCCGACGAGAAAGCAATTATTTTAACGAGACGTGAAACAATAGAGACAGGAGACGAGGAAATTTTTAGACCCCAAACCATCTGTTTATACGATGTGGAATATTTCAGGAATCACTATTTCGAGGCGAGCTGGCTTTGAAAAAGTCGGGGAATTTTTCCCCTCCTGGTTCTTTTGTTGAAAAGTTAGAAGGGCAATTAAGCCTCTGCCACCTTTAGTAACGGTAATTTCGAACTCTGTGTTTTAATTGTTTCTCCAGTCATTTGTGCAGGAACTACAACGCATTTTCCTGAAAAATTAATCCAAAGTATTCTCCTAGGATAGAAACTCACTGCTGCTTTTCTATTATTGTGTGGGATGCTTACTTACTTTTTTTTTTGTTTATCGAGTTTTATTTAGGAATTTCGGAACTGCTAACGATAACATATGTAGGATAGTCAAAGGTTTATAATTGGGATCCTCGCAAACCGTAAAAAAATTACCTGCCACCATTAGCGGTGATAAAACTGAATAAAATTAGAATTAACCCGAAGAAATGAGCGAAAACTAACCTAGGCAGACTTCCCCCTCTGTTTCCCTTCGATAGGTTTGTAAAAATAAGTATTAATGAAAATAAATTACACGGTGAAAATCACGTCTTAGGACTTGTTAAATGAGTTAGTGTCTTGATCTGCCTGAAGCTTACTAAATTTTTGTCTTACGCTGTTTATATACACAACTTTGCTGCTGTTATTATAAGCACAATGTGTTAAAATATAACAATATATAAGTAAAAAAAAACACTTATGTCTTATTTTACCCAAGCATAATACAATTGTTATCATGTAAGAACATGATGTTGTTTTTGGCGTCAACAAAAGTCCGTAGGCGAAAAATAATCAACAAGAATCCATATGCTAAAAATAAAAATTTTATTATCTGCACGAGCATCTCAAAAAATCAACTTTTAATAAAGCATTGCCATCGCACTAACAAAAGCTCCGATTAAAAAAAATAAGTTAATGACTACGGCAAATAAAACCTAGAGACATGTCATTTTGAGCGCGTGATGATATGAAATGAAATAAATAGGAAATGTGATAATTTTTTAAAACAATAATGGCGATACAAAGTTTTTTGGATCGTTTGCAATACTAATGTGACTCATTCAACGAAACCATTAAAATGAATAAAAACATAATTTAACTCGCACGAGCGCGTGGTGCTTGGCCGTTCGAGAAATGATGTTCTGGCATGATACATTGAAATATGCTTAGCAGATTTCATTTTAATCTTTAGTTAATTTGTTTGTTTTGTTAATTATATGGAAAGTCAACGATTTTGTGTACATTGTAGAGACTGCAATTATCATATTCCTGAAATATAATTTCGAATATTTCTGTAAAAGTTATATAATGATAAATAATTTTATTTCACCAATTATGTCTGTTTTTCTACAAAAGGGAAAATTAGAATAACTAGCAATTATTTTAAGAATATAATAAAACCAAAAACAATTTAAGTCACTTCGCATTTTTTTAAACATGTTATTGGAGTGTAGATTATATTGGGTGCTTGCATGTATTTTAATCAGCGACATATACTGGCAAACGTGCGAAGTAGCTATATAAACAAACGACAATAATTTTGAGTTTTATCAATTTATTATTACGTCATTGCGAAAGTTTTTCATCTAGTATTACTGAGTAATTCAGGGCATAGATACCAATAATGGTAAGTTTCAAATTGAATTTTCGACAGTAATTGCTTTTTTTGTTCGATTTGAAGAAATCTGTCGCCGAAGTCTATCAAGCACTTTTAAAAATTTATGGTGATGCTATTCCCTCATATCCCAATGGTCGGTCTTGGCTTCAACGATTTAAGAATGGTGACTTTGATGTCATAGATAAAATTCGGTCTTGAGGGGGCGGGGAATCGAACGTAATCAGTTGCAAGACTTATTGGACAAAAATGGTGAAAAAGCTTCAAAAAATTATGGAAAATATTGTGATTGATATATATTGCACAAAATTTTCTCAATAAATATACCTTTTTAAAGTGAGAAAATGATCAAAATACATGCAATCACTTAATACCAAATTTTTTTTCTTACGCTGGTTCTATATTCAATTCCTTTAAAGTTGTTTTATTTGTTAAAAAATATCAGAGAAAAAAAACATCAGAAATTATTTCTTTGTTGATCATTTCGGGGGAAAAAAATAAAATGCAAAGACTCTAACACTCATTTGCCCACTAAGATTATTTTTATTTCAAAATTAATTATTTTAAAAAAAATAAGGATATTAAAAAGTGCTTGCCGAAATGGAACTACATAATGATAATTACAGATGTCCTCACTTTCATTTAGAAGCATTATAATTAAACTAATTTCATCAAGAGTTAGTGTATTTTCATTTTAAAGAATTCCTCTATAATTAACTTCAGTAGGCAATGTGAAATTAGTTGATGAGGGAATAATATTAATGAGAAAAAAAATCGCGCCATGCATGTAAGAACTCGGCAATTAAAATCATTCTTGCTTAAACTTGACGCTCTCTACGAAATTAAGACCACGAAAGGGAGTAATCTACGAATAGAACACGTCAAACCTCATTACAATTTTCAACTGAATGAAAATGAATCAAATTAGCATAGATAAGAGCGCGAAAAAGTAATTTCGGCAGAAAGAGGTTCTTTATTTGTAAATGAAAGAAAAACCGTACATTGTAAACCGAAGCGATACGCATTACTTTGTAACAAACTAAGTTCGTCTCCGTAATTAATCGTGCGCTTCGTATAGCTAGTTCTTGATCTCTGTAGAGATTGCATTAATGTGTTGAACATGGAAGCGAACAAAATTACTTTTCCAAAAAATTTCTGGCAAAAAAGAAAAAAAAAGAAAAGTGATAACCAAATTTCCTGTTCAGGCATTGCATACTTTCTATTTTAATAAATTAGCGACTGGAGCCGGTTAATTTTTTAACCAAAAGAAATTCAACCGCATAAGCTTCAATACCGCGAAGAATAAGTTGAATCTGAAAATAACAACGTATAAAACTGTGAAAGATTTAAAAAAAGAGAGGGGTCTTTGAACGTAACTTAAATACTACAGAGCATCGTGTAACCATTTCGTTACGTATTTTTATTTCCATTTCTAATCTCCACATGACTGTTCCAGAGGATAAACAATAAGTGATTGGAAATCAATTTTTTTAAAAGGATTTTTGATAAACGTTTGTATCTATTTGATAAATGGTTCTACCATTAAAAATTACATCCATTTTTAATGGTAATGGCTTTATATTTTAAAAAATATATCGGTAAAAAGGGACCTTTTTTTTACCAGATTTGTTATAACGTGCGTTGTGACACTGAGATTTTCTTTAAAGCAAATTTTAATCTATATAGCAAATCTTAATTTTTTATAATTCATGAAAAAATAATTTAATTTTTTTAAATGAGTTTTCTAATTTACATGCAGCTGTTCAAAGAACATATGTATTATGACAAAAAATAGGATGTCATGCATTCTAGAGTTAATGATTTTAAAATCAGGCATGTATTCTAGAATTAATAATTTTAAAATCAGGCATGTATTTTTACAGATTTTTTATAACGGCAATCTGTTTAGAAATGTAAAAGCATAAGCCTTTTCTCTACCAATTATTTGCTATCAAGATTTGAGATAAAATAAAACTGAAGAAAGCATCTTGATAATAACACAAGTTGATACATGGATATAGAAGCAATTGCTCTTATGTCTTTTTATCTGTTCCCCCCACCCCCCACAAAAAGAATAATAGTCACATTTAACAAACTTTCACCACAAGCGATAAAATCTCCCCCCTTTCTCCTTCACAAGAAGATTCAGCTTCCACTCCAACAACTTTTTATAGCAGCGAAACTCGAAGTATTTCTTTTTATTTGCCACGAGAATGCAAAAGATTGAGAACACAACGAACCCAGCGAACGACGCTCTCTCTCTGTTACCAAAACTGCATAAGATCTGAACGCATGTTGTTCGCAACCTGAAACATCAAGTATCACCCAGACTTTCTGAGCCCCCGACAGCGGAACGGTAAATTAAACTACCTTCCTTTGTGCGAAGCGTTGGAGACCTTGTGTGGGTTTGAGCGAAGACAAATGTATGCGCGACTAAAAAGTGCAACATTGTCTTCCTCGCCCGGCGTTGAAAACACAAGACGACCTCGACACCATGTATCACTCCAGATTTATTGGGCGAGTAATTTTCGGCGTCGGGGAAACCCGAATCCAGAATGCATCCAAACGAAGGAAAGAAAGGGGTTTCCTATAAATTCACCAGCTAGACCCCCAGCGGAGGATTTGCCATTCCCAAGGGTTGCAGTCGGACGACAGGGCGATTTGCCAGCATTCGCTTAGTTGGGACGATTCGTCTAGGGATTATCTTCTACGGCAGATTTCAAAGGATTGGAACCGAGATTAGGAGCAGCCAGGAAAACACATTATTTTTTTTTCACCATTAATTTGCGTAGATTATCAAGTGCAATGTGTATGTTGGACTGAGATCCACACAATAAAAGTTCCTTTAAAAATTATGTAGATTCCTTATGTCATGAAGATTGCACCACTAAAAAATTCTAGAAAAGTCTCCTTTACCAGGGCCCGACTTAGCCCAATTGGCGCCCGGGGAAAAACGTCTTTTGGGCCCTCTCTGCTTTATTACTTTACTAATAAAGAACATTCATTAAAAAAGGAAATGTGAAATAAAATTTCTATTCGATTTGGGGCCCCACTTATGTTGGGGCCCTGGGCAGCTGCCCTTGCTTTAGTCAGGCCCTGTCCTTCACAATAATGAAATTTTCATCAAAAAAGTTGAAAATATTTTAAAAAGTATATATCTTTATTATTATTTTATGAAAATTAAACGCCAAAAACAGTTTTCTTTTTTAAAAAATTTTTTTTTGCTTTTTTCAACCAAAATATTGTCAAAATAATTATAAGTACACAAAAGCTTAAATGGAGAAGGAGGAAGAAAAATTAAGTTCTATTAGAGGAGAGTAAAATTATAGGCAGCTTACTAATGAAGAATGTAATCGATTTATATGCCCGCCATATACTTGCTCTCCATTTTTGTCCCCTGAGTTTAATATCAGAAGAAATCAGTAAAATTATAGGTAGTTTACTAATGCAATACGTAATCGATTTATATGCCCCTTCATATACTTGCACTCCAATTTTTGTCCCTTGAGTTTAAAATCAGAAGAAATGCTTCTAAATGTATCATTATCAGATCTTGAAACCATACACTTAACAAAAAAGAAACACGTCACAGAGGATATACGCCGAAAATAAAACGGAAGGTATATATCAAAAAACAACAGTATCTCCCCCCCCCCCCGAATGTACAAGCCCTTAGACCTGTTGCAGGGACAGTTTTGAGGGGAACTTGACGATTTACTGCGGTTGGTGGGGTCGAGTGAAAGGCGAAACTGTGCAGGAATGTTTTTGGGTGTCCTTTTACACAGAACCAGACGAAAATCACTGTATTCTTTACTAATAAAGCAAACAGCTTCACTAAGGATTTCAGTCGCTTAAATGTAACTATTTTAATGATAATAAAGAAAGAAAGTTTGTTGGTTTATGAAGGTAATAATAAAGGGGGAATAAAAATGAAGATAAATGATATAAATTATAAAGAACGAAAAAGATGTGAAATGGGAGTATATGTTAAAAACCTATAAAAAACCCTTCACAAGATATAACACAATAATGATAAGAAAATGACATCTTTTACAAAACTGCCTTAGAAATGAAATGAGATAGGAATATGATTTTTATATTAATAAGAGAGATTAGGTGTCGAAACGAAAACCAAGACAAACAAATTTAGAAAAATCTTAGTATTGAAAAAAAGTGGGTAGTAAGAAAAGATTATTGTAAATATAGAATCATGAATGAGTTAATTAACTGATGAGAGATGAATACAACTTAAGAAACAAACAGGAAATGCGATACAATCTTGCAAGGTTAAAAACGATTTTATTTTCGAATTGCACTATCGTCGTTACGCTAGATGGAACTCATCTCAAGAGTAAAATAAGATCGGGAGAGAAAAAAATATGAAGGAACTTTTAATAACTTATGAATGAGAAGAGGTGGAACTCACCATTCAAAATTCTTTATTTCATACAATGAATCCCTAGTAAAAAATTTGACTTTTTAAAAGAATCGAAATAAACGTATTAAAAAAGTTTTCTAATACCAACACAGAAATTCAGCAAGAAAGATTCAGTTAACGAAGAAATTCAGCAAAGAAACATTGATTTTTTTTTTCAATTTTTTTACGAAATGAATACGTTTCATTTTATCCAAAAAATTATCGAACAATTATTCGAAAAAACTAATCTTCTGGCATCTTTCTGCGGATCTTCTTTATCATTGCATTAAGTCATCAGCTTTGATTTCAGTAAGAAGTTATATATATATATATATATATATATATATATATATATATATATATATAAACATTTTTTCGAAATGAGAACATTTCAGTTTCATCCAATACATTTCGAACAGTTATCCAAAAAACTCATTTTTTGGCATCTTAACGCGGATATTCACAGGCCCGACAGTTCAATTGGGGCCCGGGCAAACACTTCTTTGGGGGGGGGGAGCTATCTGCTTAACTACTTCAGTAATGAACAGGGCCCGACTTAGCCTAGTTGGGGCCCGGGGCAAAAAATTCTTTGGGGCCCCATCTGCTTTACTACTTTAGTAATGAAGAACATTCATTAAAAACAGGAAACGTACAGTAAAATTTCTATTCGATTTGAGGGCCTCCATTTATGTGGGGATGCCCCTACCTTATTCAGGTCCTGGTAATGAAGAATCGATTCATTCCTGAAGAAGAAAGCTCAAAATAAACTTCCTATTCGATTTAGGGCCCCCTCTCATGTGATGGTCTGGGACAACTGCCCCGTATGTCCCTACAAAACTAAGCTGGGTATTCCTTATCTATGTATTAATTCATCAACTTTGATTTCAGTAAGAATCTTGATAG